>JAVKPL010009973.1:2500-5000 GCA_032173675.1 Gastrolobium villosum
CTTTTTCTTGCCCTCATCGGACTTACCCCATAAAAAATTCCTGCAGCAGGCAGTGATACGGTTGATGACTGAAATAGGCAAGGGGAAAATTCCCAGCCAAAAATTAGCCACCCCCTGGATAACAGCTCTCACAAGCTCCAATCTACCCGCATACGATAAAGTCTTCCTATTCCAGCCTTGAATTAAAGCTGTAATCTGGGCAATGAGGGGATCATAATGGCAAACATTTAGACGAGAAGCCAATAAAGGAACACCCAAGAATCTGAAGGGGAACGAGCCAGGCTGGAAACCCGTGAGATTATGGATGCTGTCCACCAAATCCGGCATGACACCAGCTGAATAGAAAGTAGACTTTTCTCTGCTAACCTGCAGGCCAGAAACACTACAAAAGTGCTGAAGCTTTGCAAACAGAACAGTGATGGAAGGAAGATCACCTCTAGATAGCAAAATGATGTCGTCGGCATAAGCAAGATGAGAGATCTTCAAATCTGCGCAGGCTGGGTGGAAATTGAAGTTAGATTCCACATCCAAGGAACTAAGGTCCCTTGAAAGATATTCCAAGCATAGCACAAAGAGATAAGGGGATAGGGGGTCCCCCTGCCTAAGCCCCCTTTTGCCTTTAAACCAACCATGAATGGATCCATTAACAGTTAAGCTAAAAGATGTGGAGGAGACACACTCCATAATCCACCCTGTGAACCGGTTGGGGAAGCCAACCTCCTTGAGCATCCACTCCAAAAAATCCCAGGAAATGGAGTCATAGGCCTTATGCAGGTCAATCTTCATCAAGCATCTCGGAGAGACCCTTTTCCTGGCATACTTCCTGATGAGCTCTTGGACTAGAAAAATGTTATCATTCATCATTCTGTCCTTTAAGAAAGCAGCTTGAAAAGGCCCAACAATATTTTCCAAGACCGGAGCAATTCTCTTGGCAAGGATTTTAGCAATGATCTTGTAGAGAATGTTGCAGCAGGAGATCGGTCTATATTGGCTGACCTTGGAAGCATTATCGATCTTGGGGATGAGAGCAATGACAGCATGGTTCACCTGCTTTAGTAATTTCCCAGATGCAAAGAATTCCAAGACTGCTGCATAGATGTCATCCCCTATAATTTTCCAGGAATCTTTGAAAAATTTGGCATTGAAGCCATCTGGACCAGGGGACTTGTTGTTATCAAAACCAGCAACAATGCTCCAAACCTCCTCTTTCGATACATGGCCAAGCAAATTTTCAAAGAAATGAAGAGGGACCTTTGCACCCTTGGTGCAGATTTCTGAAGAAGCGCTAGGCACAAGCTTTGCCACTCCTAAGAGAGATTGAAAGTGAGATACAAAAGCATTGGCTATATCAGGTTGGGATACCAAAACGTTCCCATCATCAAGATGGATTGCTGCAATGAATTTCTTATGCCTGCTGCTGTTAATGTAACTATGAAAGAACTTAGAACATGAATCAGCATTGACAAGAAACTTGTTCTTAAGAAGCTGAGATATGTGCATGGTCTCAGCTTTGCGCAACTGAATAATGCCTCTTCTAGATCGGTCAGCCAGGCCTAGGAGAGAAGCATCATTTGGATTGTCTTGGAGCAAAAGGAGGATCTGGTTATAATCAGCCTCTGCTGAATCAATACGGACAGAAATATTGTTGAAATTCTTCAAATAGAGCTGCTTGAGAGGCCCCTTGAGAAGTTTCAATTTCTTACAGACCATGTACATTTTATTCCCCACAACAGGAAGATTCCAACCATCACCTACAGTAGGCAAAAAGCAAGGCAGATCTGAAATGGAATTGTGGAATTTGAAAGGAACATTACCTCTGATCTGCTTGGAATCCAAAGAAACAATTAGTGGAGAGTGATCAGAAATTGAGTCGAAGCCAGGAGCATGATAAGAAGAATTCTGATACACGGATGACCAAACATCATTGCAAAGAACTCTGTCTAATTTACTCCAAACTCGACCATTAGTCCAAGTAAAAGAATTCCCATGGCTGTTGAGCTCTTTGAGGCCAAGATCAAGGCAGCAATCTTGGAAATCTTTGACCTCATAAGCAGTGACATCAGAACCATTTATCCTGTCTAGAGGGCTGAGGATGCTGTTAAAATCTCCTAGAATGAGCCATGGAGAAATCAGATTGGAGCCAATGCTGGAAAGATTGAGCCACAGAGCCCTCCTAGCCATGACAGAATGCAAGCCATATACAAAGGAAACATCAAAAGAATTGCCAGTTAACTTATCTAGCAGATTGCAGTGGATAAGTTGAGCAGAACATTGAAGAACAGTCAATGTAACAGATTGAGCCTTCCAAAGAATAATAATCCTCCCAGCCGAGTGAGAAGATAAGTTGTGGGTGAAGTTCCAACCCCCAAATTTGCGGTTCAAAATGTGGCCCACCAAAGAACTAGAAAGTTTGGTTTCCAGCAAAGCCATGACATCCACCTTCCTTTTTCGAAGGAAGTGCTGCACCCCTTGGTGCTTTAGAGGCAAATTAAAGCCTCTA
>JAVKPL010009973.1:12500-22500 GCA_032173675.1 Gastrolobium villosum
CAATTTACTGACTCTAAAGGCAGATCATCTCATGATCTCTTTTACTATGAATAGATTCCTGAGTCCCTGTAAATGTCATCCCGATTTCTCCGGTTTACAGATAACCTAATCTCTCACAGAGATTTGACGAATTCCTTCAGCTTATTACTCTAGCCCTGTGCCCTTTAAGGACACGCCCAACAGTATACCTATGAGTCTCCATGTTTCAGGCAGACGAGGTATACAATCAAAACATGCCTTCAAGAACACAGTCTAGGTAATAACTTCTGGTCTAAGGAAAGACATACCCAAACATAAAGAGATTACTCTAATGACACTATCTGTGAGATTTCCTCAAAGAGTCTCTTTTGGGTCTGCTCAGTGCGAGCTATACTCTTATAGGTCCACCCACGACTTTAGCTAAGATATCTCCATATCTGCAGCTCATGAGGTCTTTACCTTGTATCCATATACAAGTAGATAAGTCGTACTAGTCTTTACTCGAGATCACTGATCCCCAAACTCAGTGTCTCTAGACTAGGAACATATAATTAGGAATAGACATGCAATATCCTTGAATCCTCATGATCGTGATCTCATCACAGATACTCAAGAGATACCTGTTCTATTCCAAGGGGTTTATCCAGTTCATTCATATAATATTAACAGTAATATCGAGACACAATATGAAACTGAATAAATAGTGCTTACATTTATTTGCGACAAATAAAGTTCTACATCTAGTGTCCTTTATTTAATCAAAAGATTGTCTCTAGGACACCCATATGCTAACAAGCTCCCACTTGGCCTAGAGCCAATCAGACCTAAGTCGTATGCCCAAAGCCTCATAATGACTATCATGTTTTCTCTGAGAAACAGCCTTTGTCAGAGAATCGGCCAGGTTATCGTCTGTGGGAACATAATCCATTTTTACATCATTCCTATCAATGATTTCTCTAATCAAATGATATCTGCGGAGCACGTGTTTAGATCTTTGATGAGACCTAGGTTCCTTTGACTGCGCGATGGCTCCAGTGTTGTCACAAAGCAACTGTATTGGCTCATCCACGCTTGGAACCACCCTTAGTTCATTTATGAACTTCTTGATCCACACTGCCTCCTTAGCTGCTTCTGAAGCAGCTATGTATTCAGCCTCTGTCGTTGAGTCTGTTGTTGTCTCCTGCTTGGAACTTTTCCAAGACACTGCCCCACCATTTAAGGTGAATACGAATCCTGACTGTGACTTGCAGTCATCTTTGTCACTCTGAAAGCTGGCATCAGTGAACCCTTTCACTGTTAACTCATTAACCCCACCATAGACCAGAAACGCATCCTTAGTTCTTCTTAAGTATTTAAGGATGGTTTTGACTGCCGTCGAGTGACCCTCTCCAGGGTCTGACTGGTATCTGCTCGTAATGCTTAAAGCATATGAGACATCTGGTCTCGTACATATCATGGCATACATGATGGATCCAATAGCCGAAGCGTATGGAATTCCACTCATGCGATCCTTCTCAGGCTGTGACTTAGGACACATAGCCCTTGATAGGTGTACCCCATGACTGACAGGAAGAAAACCCCTTTTCGACCCTTCCATGCTAAACCTCTTTAGCATCTTGTCAACGTACGTGGATTGAGATAAACCCAGCAGCCTCTTGGATCTATCTCTATAGATCTTTATACCGAGTATAAAGGCTGCCTCTCCCAAATCCTTCATGGTAAAGTTTTCTGAAAGCCACTCTTTCGTTATTTTTAATGTGGGGATGTCATTTCCTATTAGCAATATGTCATCTACATAAAGCACTAGGAAGACGACATTACTCCCACTTACCTTTCTGTAAACACAAGGTTCATCCTCGTTCTTGATAAAACTGTTACTCTTAACGACTTCATCAAAACGTATATTCCAACTCCTTGATGCTTGCTTTAGCCCATATATTGACCTTTGTAGTTTGCATACCATATGCACCTGATCTTTGTTTTCAAAGCCTTCAGGTTGTGTCATGTACACTTCCTCCTTCAAGAACCCATTCAAGAAGGCGGTCTTGACATCCATTTGCCAAATTTCATAGTCGTGGTATGCTGCTATTGCAAGCATGATCCTAATAGATTTGATCATGGCAACTGGTGAAAAAGTTTCATCATAGTCAACTCCTTGTCTTTGACGATACCCTTTCGCCACCAACCTAGCTTTGTAGGTCTGAACGTTGCCATCTGCATCAGTCTTTCTTTTAAAGACCCATTTATTACCAATAGGAACTATTCCTTGTGGTTTAGGAACCAAGGTCCATACCTTGTTCTGATACATCGAATCCATTTCAGATTCCTTGGCTTCAAGCCATTTTGAGGAGTCAACATCTTTGACCGCCTCCTCGTAGTTACTTGGTTCATCATCCTCAACAGTTTGCTGATTCTCAATCACAAACCCGTACCTTTCAGGTGGATGGATGACCCTCGTAGGTCTACGGAGTTGTGTGTTTACTTCTCCATTGGAGAACGTCGCCTGCGGAGCAGACTCGGGTTCCTCAATCTGTTCTTGTGGATCTTGCACTTCTTCAAGATCAATCTTACTCCCACTGCCTCCTTGAGAGATCAAATCCTTCTCAAGGAACTCAGCATTCTTTGAAACAAACACTTTGTGTTCTTCCATGGAGTAGAAGTAGTATCCCTTAGTACCTTTAGGATACCCCACAAATAGACATTTAGTACTCTTAGCACTAAGCTTGTCTGATGTCAACGCTTTGACATAAGCTGGGGATCCCCATACCCTGAGGTAACTCAGGTTGGGTCTCTTACCACTCCATATCTCATATGGTGTGGTCTGAACAGATTTAGACGGTACCCTATTTAGAAGGTATGCCGCTGTGTCTAAGGCATATCCCCAAAACGATTTTGGAAGTTGAGTCTCACTCATCATAGACCTAACCATGTCTAACAAGGTCCTGTTTCTCCTTTCGGAGACACCGTTTTGGTGTGGTGTGTAAGGAGCGGTAAATTGTGAGAGAATTCCATTTTCTCTCAGATAACCCTGAAACTCGTGGCTCAAATATTCACCACCACGATCTGATCGTAATGTCTTAATCATCTTGCCACGTTGTTTCTCCACCTCATTCCTAAACTCTTTGAACTTTTCAAAAGCTTCAGATTTATATCTCATTAGGTATATATACCCAAATCTTGATTTGTCATCTGTAAAGGTAATGAAATAAGAATATCCACCTCTAGCCTCAATAGACATTGGGCCACATACATCAGTATGAATGAGTTCTAATAACTCACTAGCCCTATGACTCTCAAGCCCTTTGGGCTTTTGTTGAATCATTTTCCCAGCTAGACAAGATTCACACTGTCCATAGGATTCCAAATCCATGGAGTCCAGGTATCCATCTCTATGCATCCTAGACAATCTTGTTTCATTTATGTGCCCTAGTCTACAGTGCCAAAGATAAGATTGATTATCCGTCCTAGGTCGTTTCACATCTATATTGAGCACTTCATTTCCCATTTCCAACACATACAATCCATTTATTAAAGAAGCAGTACCGTAAACCATATCATTCAAAATGATAGAAAAAGTACCATTCCTAATACTGAAAGTATATCCATCTTGTTCTAAACAAGAAATTGAAATAATGTTTCTAGAAATTTGCGGAACATAAAGACAATTATTCAAATGCAATAAAAGGCCCGTAGGCAAAATAAGGTCAGCATCTCCAACTGAATGAGCAGCAACTCTTGCTCCATTACCAACGCGGAGATCCACCTCGTTTCTATCCAATCTCCTTGGGCTCCTAAGTACCTGCAACATATTGCAGATATGAGAACCACATCCGGTATCCAATACCCATGAGGATGGATTAGCATAAGAATAATTTATCTCAATCATGAAAATACCTGAGGCAGAAGCATCACCATGGTTCTTGTCCTTCACATTGTTCAGGTAGTCTGGACAATTACTCTTCCAGTGGCCTTTCTTGCCACAATGGAAGCACTCAGCATCACCCTTGTCCTTAGGTGCCTTCTTACCTTCTTCTTGCCCTTCTTCTTCTTGGATTTTCCTTTGGGCTTAAGGGGGTCACCTTTTGCAGGCTCCTTACCCTTTCCCTTGGCCTTGCTAGGCCCACCAATCAAAAGAGCCCGTGTCCTATCCTTCTTGATAGACACTTCAGCTGTTGTTAACATGCTTAACAACTCAGGCAAGCTCACTTGCATCCCATGCATATTGTAATTCATGATGAATTGACTGAAGGAAGGTGGAAGTGAGGTGAGGACTAAGTCATTACTTAGCTCGGCATCCATGATGAAGCCTAGGTTTCCTAGCTTCTCAATCAGCCCGATCATCTTGAGAACATGGCTGGCAACAGACATGCTCTCAGTCATCCTACAAGAGAACAGTTCTCTTGAGGCCTCATACCTCTCATGCCTGCCTTTAATATCATACAACTCCTTGAGATGTACGATAATAGAGGGAGCATCCATATGCTCATGCTGCTTTTGCAGTTCAGGCGACATGGATGCCAACATGATGCATACTGCCATCACATTGTCATCCAAGTGCTGTTGATGGGTTACGAAATCAAATTCCGCAAACCCTTCTTCCCCTTCCCGTGGAGCTACGGGTATTACAGCATCTAAAACGTAGGCAATCTTTTCGGCCCTTAGAACTATTCTTAGGTTCTGATACCAGTCCATAAAATTCGAACCGGTCAGTTTATTCGTATCGAGTATTGAACGCAGTGACAGTGGATTAGTCATACTATAAGCTGAAAAGGATGTAAAGATAGTTTTAGTTAATATACGGTTATGTAGTTAAAAGCAAATTATTAAAGACTTGAAATAATTTGCCCCTCCCACTATTTTATCTAAGTCAATGACCCTTCCTTTTGACTTAGGGTTAATCTACTTTAGATTTTACCTTAGTGGGTTTAAGAGTGCGATTATTTATTTTAACCTCCGTCTGAGACCGCAAGATTAATTTAAATAAAGGGTTGATCTTTATCAACAGTATCTCATACCCTCTCTTAACTTTAGGTTGACAACTCTTTGTCACTTAGTGGTGCATCTCATGCAACCAACCTAGCACCATTACCCTAAGCACATAAGTCCGGCTGTGCCTGCAACTTATGTCTTAGTTAAGCATTAAACCAGCACCCTAAGTGTCTTACACTTCAAACACTACTCTAGCCCAACGAAATAGTGGGTCCCAACTGAGTTGTGGAGCACCACTACGTAGAAGAGTTTTGAGTAGCATTGGTGGTGGGAGATAATCATATGCTTAATTATTTATTCCTTTTAAGGGTTCCTTTTATCTTGGGGTTAATTAGGTCCCATCAAACGCATATTGTAAGTTATCATGCTAGTCGTTACCTATGTCAAACATCTATCGGTATACACTAGTCGTTATTGGACAAACATAATAACCATACAAACGCGATTTGCCCAATTTATGCATACTAGACGTTCTAATCACACATACATATAAACAGTTTATATTGAGATAGCCATGGTGCTCGCGCTTTTGTCCTTTTTGCTTCTTTAAGCAACGGCCGCTTGTCGTCTATACGCCACTAGCCTATTTCTCTAATTACAAATAATTAAAGAAACTCCATAACACTTTGGAGGAACAAAATTACAAAATTTAAATTACAAATATACTTGTAAATTAAAATGCGCGATTACACATAAATTTAAAATTCAAAAAAATTCAAATCCGGGCACCATGACCATCCCCTTCCTGTTTGTACCTGAAAAGTTCAAAACTTGCAAACACAAACATTATATTATCACATAACATTTTCACATGTATTTTGACATTTAACATTTAAACATCAAAATAACATCAAGATTCATAATCTTAAATTTCTCATTGGCCGAATTTAAAAACAATTTCAATTCAAATTTTGTTAATTCTTTCTCAAAGAAAACAAAATTAAACCATGCATGTAGCCATATATCCCTACATGGCCGAATCATATAGGTAACTATATGATAAATTTGTCACAAAATTTCATGCATATAAACATGACACAATTCATGGAGAAAAATAAGAAATCATTCAAGGTACTCTTAGTACCCTCCATGGCCGAATCTACCCTTTCAAAAAGGGTGTTCCTTTTAGAACTTTCATAAAGAAAAGAAACTAAACCATGATGCATAATGTTTTATGAACACAGAATCAAATTTTTATGTTCATAAAAACAAAAACTTTAACACTTTAAAGGATTTGTGATTCAAAATCCACATGCAGAATTTAAACTTTAACCCTTTAAAGATTTTTGACTGTGAAAGACTCTTTTCACAAACAAGGTACCATCACCCGTCGATGGTAAAGCAACCGGGCTCTGATACCACTTGAAAGTAAACTGGCCTTTGAAGGCCGATGCATGTAAGGTGTAAAACAAAAATTTTACTGCGGAACATACATGCACTCATAGATTCATGCTTTAAGACAGCATGATGTTACCTTGTTTTGGCCTGATCAGTCAGGGAGATGAGATGTCAGGCTTGAAGGGTTCAAACCCTCTAATGGTGATCCACACCACCGTTCGTCTATGATGCAAGAACTCTTTCTTGAAAGCCACCAGATGAACACCACAATGAGGCTTGCTATGCGCACAAGTGGTGAGGGTGGAGGCTAGGTATCCTGTTTGGAAAGGTGTACTGAGCTACCCTACAGAATGGTGCATAGAGGAGGAGAGTTGGCTTGGTTTTCCAATGAAACCTAAGGTGAGGAACATGTCTATTTATGCGCACCCTTTGGAGAGGAGGAGGGAATTCATTCATTCAAAATGAAAAACAAACTTTCAAATTTCTTTGAAAGTTATGCATGAAACAGTGTGATAAGGTGGAGCTGTTGCAAAACAAACTTTGCCAACAACCTCCAATCTTATCCACATGAATTTAAATTCAAATTAATTTAAACTTAAATTCATAAACTATCATATAGTATATAGTTTTCATGCGCATAATTCAGCCCTATAAAGGGTCCAAATACATTGAGCAGTTGCATTCAAAATTTGAATCAACTTACCCACTGATTCCCTCAACCACCAAATCTGAATGGAGGTTTGTTTTAAGTGATAAGATAACACTCTTATCACTTAAAAGTGATGCACCAAACAGCCTAGGGAGAGCCTCCAAAGATGCTTCTTCATCCAAGGAATATGCTCCAATAAGATCCTGTCTTATCCTTTTGTTATGAAACAACTTTTCAAAACCAATTCAAATTCGAATTCAAACACTTGAATTCAAACGTTCAAACATTCAAATTCAAAATTCAAAATTCAAAATTTCAAATTTCAAATTCAAAATTCGAATTTCAAAATTCAAATTCAAATTCAAATTTTAAAATTCAAATTTCAAATTTCAAATTTCAAATTCAAAATTCGAATTTCGAAATTCAAATTCTAAATTCAAATTTCAAAATTCAAATTTCAAATTCAAAATTCGAAATTCAAATATTTGATTATTAATTTAACTAATTAAATTAATTAGTAATGGCTTGGACTATCCAAGCCCATTACTAAACTCCATGCACCACCCACCCATTTAGGTGGGCTTCCAAACAACTTCTTGGGCTAATAACATTATTAGGCCCAATACCTTTAAAGCTAGTCCATCATAACTACAAGGTGTTAGTGTGTGACCCATTAGGTCCAACTTAGCTACTGACATAACTGGGCTTGGGCCCAACAAGCCCACAACCCAATTAATGACAACACAGAGCACTAGCAATGCTTTGTTGCCCCAGAACTAGTCAGATTAATGACTTGATCATCCTATTGCACATATTTGGTTACCGTATGTATTTCCCTTCGTCTCGGTTATCTTCCCATTAACCTAGGGTAAGGAAATGTATCAACCCCTGCGGTTTTGGGTAAGCTTTATTCGAAATAGGGAATCTTCAATTTACTGACTCTAAAGGCAGATCATCTCATGATCTCTTTTACTATGCATAGATTCCCGAGTCCCTGTAAATGTCATCCCGATTTCTCCGGTTTACAGATAACCTAATCTCTGGGGTGTCAAATCCAGCCTTATTATCCATGCTAGCGGGTGGATCATCTTCAAATTCGAAAATGAAGTGGACATGATGCACGTTTTGTCATCTGGCCCCTACTTCATTTTCCAAAGGCCTTTGCTCTTGAAGGCCCCTACTTCATTTTCCAAAGGCCTTTGATGCCTCCTCTCTTCATGTTCGGGTCCAAGGAACTTAGCAAAGTCCCAGTTTGGGTCCAGCTCAAAAATTTGCCCCTAGAGCTGTGGAATCCCTCTGCCTTGGGTAAGATCCTGTCCAGAATTGGTAACCCGATCAGAACGGACCAGCTTACGGCAACTAGGCAGTCCATCTCCTTTGCTAGGGCCCTTGTTGAGGTGGACCTGGCCTTGGAGTTGCTTGATGAGGTGAGATGCACACTTCCGGATGGCACTTCTTTTTACCAAAGCATCCACTATGAAAGCATGCCATCATTTTGTAGCCATTGCAAAATGATTGGTCATAGCTTGGCTAATTGTAAGGTGGCTGCTAAGGTAGCTGAAGACTTGCAACAATCTTCCAACATGGCTCATGTGGTTGGGCCCAAACTTGTGGTGGAGACTGTCCCTGAATCCCCACCTTCGCAGCAGTGTCCACCAGTGCTGGAAAAGGGCCAGAATCCTATCCTGGCCATGGCTACTCAGATTGCTGCTCCTTCTGTTGCAGCAAAGGTTGCGAGTGGCTGTGCAGACCCCATCTCTGCTCCTATCCCATCTGAGTGTGCTGTGCAACAACTTGCTACAGATGCAGGATGCCCTTCCCCTGCATCTTGTTCAGACCCCATTTCTCCACCGGATCACCTTGAAGGCTTCACTCAGGCAGTGTCAAGGATCAGAAAGAAAAAACAGAAGTCTAGCAGCTCCTCGCTCAAGCCAAAGCATGGTAGATCTTTGCCTAAGCAACTGCTGAAGAATCCTCTACTTAAGGCTGCCAAGAAGGCTCTCATTCATGACAAAAACTCTGTGGGGGAGGCTTCTCCTCCTACAGCCCGATGATTGTTGCTTCTTGGAATATTAGAGGCTTTAATTTGCCTCTAAAGCACCAAGGGGTGCAGCACTTCCTTCGAAAAAGGAAGGTGGATGTCATGGCTTTGCTGGAAACCAAACTTTCTAGTTCTTTGGTGGGCCACATTTTGAACCGCAAATTTGGGGGTTGGAACTTCACCCACAACTTATCTTCTCACTCGGCTGGGAGGATTATTATTCTTTGGAAGGCTCAATCTGTTACATTGACTGTTCTTCAATGTTCTGCTCAACTTATCCACTGCAATCTGCTAGATAAGTTAACTGGCAATTCTTTTGATGTTTCCTTTGTATATGGCTTGCATTCTGTCATGGCTAGGAGGGCTCTGTGGCTCAATCTTTCCAGCATTGGCTCCAATCTGATTTCTCCATGGCTCATTCTAGGAGATTTTAACAGCATCCTCAGCCCTCTAGACAGGATAAATGGTTCTGATGTCACTGCTTATGAGGTCAAAGATTTCCAAGATTGCTGCCTTGATCTTGGCCTCAAAGAGCTCAACAGCCATGGGAATTCTTTTACTTGGACTAATGGTCGAGTTTGGAGTAAATTAGACAGAGTTCTTTGCAATGATGTTTGGTCATCCGTGTATCAGAATTCTTCTTATCATGCTCCTGGCTTCGACTCAATTTCTGATCACTCTCCACTAATTGTTTCTTTGGATTCCAAGCAGATCAGAGGTAATGTTCCTTTCAAATTCCACAATTCCATTTCAGATCTGCCTTGCTTTTTGCCTACTGTAGGTGAAGGTTGGAATCTTCCTGTTGTGGGGAATAAAATGTACATGGTCTGTAAGAAATTGAAACTTCTCAAGGGGCCTCTCAAGCAGCTCTATTTGAAGAATTTCAACAATATTTCTGTCCGTATTGATTCAGCAGAGGCTGATTATAACCAGATCCTCCTTTTGCTCCAAGACAATCCTAATGATGCTTCTCTCCTAGGCCTGGCTGACCGATCTAGAAGAGG
>JAVKPL010009973.1:27500-30000 GCA_032173675.1 Gastrolobium villosum
TGCATGCTTGGAAAAACCATATCTTACTGTTCCCAAAGTTTCATGATTTTTCCGAGTGGGATTAATTTATTATTAATTTTTCAAGAGGCGTAATTTGAGAAAATCTGAAAAAAATGGAAAATCGTACCCAGGCATCGAATTTTGATCTGATTTTTTGCAAGCATCATGCTTAAACAGATCCCCCACCCCACCCAACCCCCTCCCTCCAAGTTTCATCGGATTTCATGGAAGGATTGATTTCTAATGAATTTTTGGAGCGGATGATGCCTGCTCCCCCCATATGTAATAGGCTTATATGCATTTGCCAATTTTGCACAAGTAGACCACTTTTTTTGCGAGGAGGAAGAAGGCCCAATTTGTAGAGGGTGGCCATCCGATCAAGACTAACCAGAGAATCGTTACGCCCACCCTATTTTTGCCAAATTCCATCGTTTAGACCACTTTTTCGGGGCCTGAAATATTTTTTATCGATCCCTGAACAGGCGAAAATTGAGAAAATCCGAAAAAATGGAAAAGCATACCCCGGCATCGAATTTTGATCTGGCTTCTTTGCAGGCGTCCATACTTAAATATATCCAACATCCCATCCAAGTTTCATTGGATTTCGTGGAGAATTTCTTCATTGATCTGAATAACATAACTCCACACATAACAGCCTCATTACTTTATAACTGACTCATTAATCATTGATATGAATAACATAACTCAACACATAACAGCCTCATTACTTTATAACTGACTCATTAATATCAATCAATGAATAACATCTGAATAACATAACTCCAGACGTAACAGCCTCATTACTTTATAACCGACTCATTAATCATTGATGTGAATAACATAACTCCACACGTAACAGCCCCATTGCTTTATAAATGACTGGTGCACCTCCTCCGGCACCAGGTCAAGCATCAGGCGCACCTCGTGGGGCACCAAGTCAAGCATCCGGGGCATCTCGTCGGGCACCAGGTGCACCACGCCATGCGCCTCGTCAGGCACCAAGTGAGGCATCGGGTGCGCCGCGTCAGGCACCAAGTCCAGCACCTCCCCAGGCACCATCCGCTGGGCATCAGGTGCGCCTCGTCAGGCACCAGGAGCGCCACGCCTGGCACCGGGTGCGCCTCGTCGGGCACCATCCGGTTCACCGGGTGCGCCTCGTCAGGCACCAGGTGCACCACGCCATGCGCCTCGTCAGGCACCAAGTGAGGCATCGGGTGCGCCGCGTCAGGCACCAAGTCCAGCACCTCCCCAGGCACCATCCGCTGCACCACGCTGGGCATCAGGTGCGCCTCGTCAGGCACCAGGAGCGCCACGCCTGGCACCGGGTGCGCCTCGTCGGGCACCATCCGGTTCACCACGCCCGGCATCAGGTGCGCCACGCCTGGCACCGGGTGCGCCTCGTCAGGCACCATCCGGGGCACCACGCCGGGCATCAGGTGCGCCTCGTCAGGCACCATCCGGTGCACCACGCCGGGCATCAGGTGCGCCACGCCTGGCGCCTCGTCGCTCAATGAATAACATAACTCCACACGTAACAGCCTCATTACTTTATAACTGACCCATTAATCATTGATGTGAATAACATAACTCCACACGTAACAGCCTCATTACTTTATAACTAACTCATTAATATCATCCAAGTTTCATCCCGCATCGCAATCCTCTTCATTGATCCGAATAACATAACTCCACACGTAACAGCCTCATTACTTGATAACTGACCCATTAATCATTGATGTGAATAACATAACTCCACACGTAACAGCCTCATTACTTTATAACTAACTCATTAATATCATCCAAGTTTCATCCCGCATCGCAATCTTCTTCATTGATCTGAATAACATAACTCCACACGTAACAGCCTCATTACTTTATAACTGACCCATTAATCATTGATGTGAATAACATAACTCCACACGTAACAGCCTCATTACTTTACAACTAACTCATTAATATCATCCAAGTTTCATCCCGCATCGCAATCCTCTTCATTGATCTGAATAACATAACTCCACACGTAACAGCCTCATTACTTTATAACTGACCCATTAATCATTGATGTGAATAACATAACTCCACACGTAACAGCCTCAGTACTTTATAACTAACTCATTAATATCATCCAAGTTTCATCCCGCATCGCAATCCTCTTCATTGATCCGAATAACATAACTCCACACGTAACAGCCTCATTACTTTATAACCGACCCATTAATCATTGATGTGAATAACATAACTCCACACGTAACAGCCTCGTTACTTTACAACTAACTCATTAATATCGTCCAAGTTTCATCCCGCATCGCAATCCTCTTCATTGATCCGAATAACATAACTCCACACGTAACAGCCTCATTACTTTATAACCGACCCATTAATCATTGATGTGAATAACATAACTCCACACGTAACAGCCTCGTTACTTTACAACTAACTCATTAATATCGTCCAAGTTTCATCCCGCATCGCAATCCTCTTCATTGATCTGAATAACATA
>JAVKPL010009973.1:37500-40410 GCA_032173675.1 Gastrolobium villosum
CCGCATCGCAATCCTCTTCATTGATCTGAATAACATAACTCCACACGTAACAGCCTCATTACTTTATAACTGACTCATTAATCATTGATATGAATAACATAACTCCACACATAACAGCCTCATTACTTTATAACTAACTCATTAATATCATCCAAGTTTCATCCCGCATCGCAATCCTCTTCATTGATCTGAATAACATAACTCCACACGTAACAGCCTCATTACTTTATAACTGACTCATTAATCATTGATATGAATAACATAACTCCACACATAACAGCCTCATTACTTTATAACTAACTCATTAATATCATCCAAGTTTCATCCCGCATCGCAATCCTCTTCATTGATCTGAATAACTTAACTCCACACGTAACAGCCTCATTACTTTATAACTGACTCATTAATCATTGATATGAATAACATAACTCCACACATAACAGCCTCATTACTTTATAACTAACTCATTAATATCATCCAAGTTTCATCCCGCATCGCAATCCTCTTCATTGATCTGAATAACATAACTCCACACGTAACAGCCTCATTACTTTATAACTGACTCATTAATCATTGATATGAATAACATAACTCCACACATAACAGCCTCATTACTTTATAACTAACTCATTAATATCATCCAAGTTTCATCCCGCATCGCAATCCTCTTCATTGATCTGAATAACTTAACTCCACACGTAACAGCCTCATTACTTTATAACTGACTCATTAATCATTGATATGAATAACATAACTCCACACATAACAGCCTCATTACTTTATAACTAACTCATTAATATCATCCAAGTTTCATCCCGCATCGCAATCCTCTTCATTGATCTGAATAACATAACTCCACACGTAACAGCCTCATTACTTTATAACTGACTCATTAATCATTGATATGAATAACATAACTCCACACATAACAGCCTCATTACTTTATAACTAACTCATTAATATCATCCAAGTTTCATCCCGCATCGCAATCCTCTTCATTGATCTGAATAACATAACTCCACACGTAACAGCCTCATTACTTTATAACTGACTCATTAATCATTGATATGAATAACATAACTCCACACATAACAGCCTCATTACTTTATAACTAACTCATTAATATCATCCAAGTTTCATCCCGCATCGCAATCCTCTTCATTGATCTGAATAACATAACTCCACACGTAACAGCCTCATTACTTTATAACTGACTCATTAATCATTGATATGAATAACATAACTCCACACATAACAGCCTCATTACTTTATAACTAACTCATTAATATCATCCAAGTTTCATCCCGCATCGCAATCCTCTTCATTGATCTGAATAACATAACTCCACACGTAACAGCCTCATTACTTTATAACTGACTCATTAATCATTGATATGAATAACATAACTCCACACATAACAGCCTCATTACTTTATAACTAACTCATTAATATCATCCAAGTTTCATCCCGCATCGCAATCCTCTTCATTGATCTGAATAACATAACTCCACACGTAACAGCCTCATTACTTTATAACTGACTCATTAATCATTGATATGAATAACATAACTCCACACATAACAGCCTCATTACTTTATAACTAACTCATTAATATCATCCAAGTTTCATCCCGCATCGCAATCCTCTTCATTGATCTGAATAACATAACTCCACACGTAACAGCCTCATTACTTTATAACTGACTCATTAATCATTGATATGAATAACATAACTCCACACATAACAGCCTCATTACTTTATAACTAACTCATTAATATCATCCAAGTTTCATCCCGCATCGCAATCCTCTTCATTGATCTGAATAACATAACTCCACACGTAACAGCCTCATTACTTTATAACTGACTCATTAATCATTGATATGAATAACATAACTCCACACATAACAGCCTCATTACTTTATAACTAACTCATTAATATCATCCAAGTTTCATCCCGCATCGCAATCCTCTTCATTGATCTGAATAACTTAACTCCACACGTAACAGCCTCATTACTTTATAACTGACTCATTAATCATTGATATGAATAACATAACTCCACACATAACAGCCTCATTACTTTATAACTAACTCATTAATATCATCCATGTCAGCCTCATTACTTTATAACTAACTCATTAATATCATTCATCCCGCATCGCAATCCTCTTCATTGATCTGAATAACATAACTCCACACGTAACAGCCTCATTACTTTATAACTGACTCATTAATCATTGATATGAATAACATAACTCCACACATAACAGCCTCATTACTTTATAACTAACTCATTAATATCATCCAAGTTTCATCCCGCATCGCAATCCTCTTCATTGATCTGAATAACTTAACTCCACACGTAACAGGCTCATTACTTTATAACTGACTCATTAATCATTGATATGAATAACATAACTCCACACATAACAGCCTCATTACTTTATAACTAACTCATTAATATCATCCAAGTTTCATCCTGTAACATCCCGCATAATTAGTAAAATACATAAGTACTATAGGCTATGTGTACATGTGTAGAATTCGGATGTATGGTTTATGTGTAATGGCTTGTGAATTGTATAACCTTTAACCCTTGGATAAGACTAAGGTAATTAATTAAATTAAATCTTAGGAGGGTACATATGTAGTCATGTGAATTTAATCTTATGAGTAATGTGAGTGTGTGTTAGAAGGCATTAGTGTTTGGATGTGGGCTAGTGTGTGTGTGTGGACTAGTTAATATTGGACTTGTGTGATTGGATTTTTGGTGTGTGGCCAATGGCCCAAGGATGGCCTTTGAACCTACATTGTTTTAGCCCAAAGTTGTAACCACTTATCCTCCTTAAAGCCTAGTCCAACAAGGCTGCCTTGTGCAGCAAGGAACACTACTTGGCTAGTTGTTTTT
>JAVKPL010009974.1:0-40241 GCA_032173675.1 Gastrolobium villosum
AGTTATGAAATTGTACGTTGTTATATTTAAATGAGATGTTGTAAGTATGCATGAATATCGATGTAATATTATGGAAGGGCCTTAGACCTATTGTAGGTTTATGATTAATGGCTTACGTTGAGAAATTACATGTAATTGGACCCTTGTGATTGAAACCATTTGAGGATTTTAAAGTGAGCTATATTGTGTAACAAATATGAACTGTGTTGGGTTGTAAGAGCCTCAAGGCATTGCTGGTCCTTGTGTGTGCCACCCATTGGATTATTAGGTACATTTGAGGTACTAGAGAGCTTATGCAAATTTGGGGATTTTTGTAAAAGGGTTTTATGATTCTCATTCAACATGAGAATTCAAATATTCCTACACACCCTTCAATTTCCGTGCTGACATGGGTCCTACATATAATTTTTTCTGACACATGGGTCCCACATGCTTTTTATCTCTACAATATAAGATTTCAACTCTCATTTAACATAAGAATTATAAAACCCTTTGTAAAAACAAAGGAAACTCTGGCGAATTTTCTGTAGAATTGGCAGATTTTGACGAACTTTGGGAGAGCATATCTCCCTCCATAGAGGTTCGGTAGGACGTACCATACGCCATTTTAAAGTTTGAGATTTCCTCTAGCTTGAGGTAAAATTTGGGAAAATTCTGAGTGGAAATTCGACCTGTACAAGTCAGTGTACACAGATGCCCTGTTTGCCCTGCACTTGGGGGCTGATCCGGACCAGTTTTGGGAATTTTATTCCCGCTTCGTTTCTTAGTCAAATTAAGCGTATGATATATCAAATTGAAGATTGAGGTGTCTAGTTTATGTTCTAAAAATTTGAGAGCAATTAGATAAGCAGATTTGGTGCAGTAATTCATGGAGTGAGGGATGTTTAGAGCTATTTTGGGGTTGGTTGGAAATTTTGTTTGTCCAACTTCAAACGGCGATAACCGGAGCAAACGAGCTCAGAACTGAGCGTGTGATAGCTTTTTAGAAAGGGAATTAAGTAATAAAAAAATATAAACCAATTTGAAAGTCAGATTTTTTGTGCTGCACTCGCAGAAAAATAATTAGTGAACCATGTTCGGTTAGGTACAAGCGTAAGATTGAGAAGTTGGCTAAGTGAGTTTATGGGAACCCCTTAGTGTCTTATATTAAGTAAAGTAAGCTATATAAATAGTTTAAATAAGTCTTCCGTAAGAGTTTACAGTTACGGCCACAACTTTTAATTATTAATCTTTTATGTTTTTAATCGCTCGCGTAATAATCGGAAAAAGTTTATTCGCATTTTTATAAATGAATTGTTGTGATTGTAACTGCGCTTAATATCATAATTAATGTTAACAATACCGGTGTACAACAGGCTGTTACATAGGGCAATTTGAAAGTTTTAGCTGCTTCTCACTCAGTCGGCCGATTCAAACACTTGTTATAACACAAACTACATATCCCTTTTATCAAACCCAGACACAAGCTAATACCCTGTCAATTCTTTCTTTCTTTCATTCTGTCTCTGCGCCATCTATTCGTTTCTTTTCTTTGAGTCGGTTGAATCAAACACTTGTTATAGCTGTTGAGACTTTTGTTTCTTTCTTTCTTTCTGTCTCTACGCCATCTTTTCTTTTCTTTTCTTTTCTTTGAAATTTGAATGTTATAGCCGTTGAGTCAGTTAGGGCAGTTTGAGTGTTTTAGCTACTTCTCTCTCTCAATCGGTCGAGTCAAACACTTGTTATAACACAAACTACATATCTCTTTTATCAACCCAAACACAACCTAATACCCTGTCAATTCTTTGTTTCTTTCTATCTCTGCGCCATTTTTTTTTCTTTGAGTCGGTCGAATAAAAAAGATGGAAAAGGGACGGAGGGCCATTTCAGAAAAAATAACAGCTTTGAGTAGCACATGTTCCAGCCGCGATATAACCTTCATCCACCTTTCGATCCAGTTGAAATTTTTTTCGCAAGATCTTAACTCATCCTCCTTCATATCAACCGGTGGATTTCTTGATTGGATGTCTATATCATTCCCAGAAAATTCATATCCGCACCAGTATTTCTTGACATTTCTGCAGCGAGCAGTGGTTTTGTGAGGGTCATTTCTCCCAAATGAACTGTCTGATCATCCTCAAATTTGGTCAGCGTGTTCTTCGCATATGATACTTCAATCTGACCGGACCGATTTTCGAACTGAGCCTCCTAGCATCAGATATAAATTTCGAAAGATGGACTGTTAGTTTTGTTAGAACAAATGCAATTTCAGGCATACATATTGCAAAGGTCATTTCTCCCAAATGAACCGTCCGATCATCATCAAAATTGGTCAGCGTGTTCCTCGCATATGATACTTCAATATGACCGAACCGATGATCATCAAAATGGGGGTTCCTTGGTGAATTTTTTTTTCTTCAAATCTCTTAACTCCAACTAAAACCCATGAAGATGTGAGGAAGATGGAGAGGAATGGGTGTTTGTTCAAGCTTCTTGAGTGATTGAGAGGAAGAGAAATGATAAGGTAGCAAGGAGAGAAGAAGAAAAATTCCTCTATTGGAGAAGAGAGAGCCGCGGGTGAGACAAGAGAGAATGAGAGGAATTTGAAATGTTTTGGTGTTTTAAGTAACATGTACTCATCATGTGGGTACACACTTATCTACTTCACTCACTTCACTCTCAATCCAACTTTAGATATTGGTTTCCAATATTTTTATGGTAATATTTTCATATTTACTTCACTTTTCGAGTAAATATATTTATCCCCATTTTTAGCTCTTAAATGTCATTTTAACTCTTTTTTCACTAGATGTGACTTTATTTCTTTTTCTTCTATCTTCCTTATAATTATTCTTCAATGTTATGATTAACATCATTAATTCATGATTAAATCCAACACTATGGTTATTATATTTTAGAATCTTCATATTTTATGATGATATTAAAATTTTAAAGGAAAAGTTGAATTTTTTTGCTTTGAATCATTTATTTTATTTTTTTATATTTTTTTCTTAATCACTTAGTATGCGTTTGGATGAGTTTTGTTTTTTTAGAGAAGTTACTTTTTTTCTAACAAAACTTTACATGATTTTAAGATTTTAAGTTGAATTCACGCTTTACATGGTATTAGAGTAGAGTTTGAGTGATTTTTTCGCATAAGGCAAACAAAAAATGGTATGTTGAATATCCATAAACCCAGATGGCTCTTAAGTGATGAGATCTACCAGTGAGATATAAAATTATTAAGTAGCATCACTAATTACCTTAATATTTTGGGTTAAAATAATTCTTTATATGACCGGTCATCACAAATTCAATCTTTGAAGTTTATGGTGAATTAACTAAGGGTCGTATAATTCTCATCTAACATGAGAATTGAAATCTTTCACTCATCTTCGATTTCCATACTGATGTAGGTCTTACGTATAATTTTTTCTAACACATGTAATCTCTACGTATCACTTCTCTCTGAGCCAGCACAAAGAGGAATGCAAGCAGTGGAATCAAGCGCTAATAATAAAGCTCTTGGGAAAGAAGATTGGAACACGCTTCCTGATGGCATGACTCCAGAAGATATGGGGCCTTCAAAGTTCATATGAACTGATTGTTTTTTTTTTAAAAAAAAAAACACTGCATAATTATGCAAGCCTTGACCAGCTCAAACGAATCCATGCCTTGACACTAGGATTACTACACAAACACAATCTCCAACAACCTTTGTCATGCAAGTTCCTTTGAAGTTACAAGAATGTTGGGAAAACAGAACAAGCACAAACGGTCTTCAATCAGATTCAAGAACCAGACATTGTCTCTTGGACTTGCCTCCTGAACCTCTACTTCCATTCTGGACTTCCTACCAAGTCCCTTTTGGCGTTTTCTCGTTTTGTGCGTATGGGTCAAAGACCTTATAGCTTCATTGTTGTTGCATCTTTATCCTCTTGTGGGCATTGTAAGGATTTGGGTAGAGGAAGGGTTGTTCATGGAATGGTGTTGAGGAACCATTTGGATGAAAACCCTGTTGTGGTTAATGCTCTGATTGATATGTATTGCAGAAATGGGATGATTGGAGTGGTTACATTCAAGGTTGTTAGTATCGCACGATACGCGATACGTATCGTGCGATACGATACGATACACCAGAAAAATGATCCCAATCGCATCCCTGAATCGTTTATGGTCAGAATCGGAACAAAGAATCGTTTAAATCGTACGATCCAGTTGTGAATCGTGAATCGCTACAAATTTGCGATTCAGGTTTTAAAAAAAAAACCAACGGTCGCTTAAGTTGAAAAGATTAAAAACGTAATCCGAAGAGTTGTTTTGCTTCAGAAAAATTTGGGATTTAAAATCCCATCTGAATCTTATATAATAACAAACAACAAAATTGAGAAAGAACAAAAAGGAAAACAAAACAAAAAACAGAGAGATGAGAGTTTTTATATAGAAGATCAAGAAGAGGCTTTGAAGGTTCTTGAAGGTGGGAGACTCCTCGTTGCAGAGAGTTGAAATCGGAGAAGAAGCGCAGTTGGAGACTCCTCGTTGCAAAGCCAGAAAGTTGAAGGCTGAAAACGGAGAGTAGAGTACGGTATTCTTATTTCAGCTTCTCATCTATAAGAATTTTAGTTGTTCACTATTTCAGCTTTTAAAACTCTTCAGTCTTTCAAATATATTAAAATATTACAAAATATCTCTGATTCTCGGGGCAGCTGTCGTTTTGTGGCTGTGGGTATGGTAATGTGTCATGTAAATCACTAAATGTGTGATACATGTCTCTCAGAAGAAGCTTTTTACTTTTTAGAATATTAAAAATCTAAGCTTTAGTGGTGTCTTGTCAACTTCGGGTAATGGGTATATGTATACTATTATATTATATTATATATCAATGTCATCTCATTTGTATTGTTGTAAATCTATTGCACTTGCACATCATCAGATCCGAACGTGTTGGTTCCCATGTAAAGTGAACAATTTTTTTTTTGAAGTACAGTAAAGTGAATATATAAAATTGTAAACTAAATACTAAATAGCAATAATGTGGGATATAACGTGGCTCCAAAGAAGCAACAAAAGGATATTTAAATAGCTATGAAGTAAATTGAATATTTAAATAGCTATAAAGTGAATTAGTGAAATATATTTAAATAGCTATACAGTAAAGTGATTTTTTTTTTTTTTGTGCACATCTTTAATTTTTTTCTCTTGTACAGAAGCAACAAAAATGGCTCCAAAGAAAAAATCTCAAAAACAAAAGGATATGTCATGGGATCATTGTAAGTTTCTTGGCAATAGGTTGAATGTCAAATGTAACTATTGTCCCAAAACAATGTGGGGAGGAGCATTTAGAATGAAGCATCATCTTGCTGGAACACACAAAGAAGTTGCTCCATGTCAACAAGTGCCAGAAGAGATAAGGAATCTATTTATAAAAATATTGGAAGCTGCAAGCAATGATGATGAACTCGAGTGCTTTGATGATAAAGATTCACAAAAAAAGGGGAGCATGGATAGTTTTATGATTAATAAAAAAGGTGGAAGTAGCTCATCTACAACGAAACAACAAACTTTGAATTCAATGGTGAAGGATAGAGATTTGGTAGTTCGAGATATTTGTAGATGCATATATGGCAATGCATTGCCATTTAATTTAGTACAGAGTCCATTATTTATTAATATGGTGAATTCTATTAGTGAATATGGTAGAGGCTTAAAACCACCAAGTTATCATGTAGTGAGGGTTTCATACTTGAAGAAAGAAGTTGATTTAGTCCATGCTAATTTGGATAAATATAAGCTGGAATGGAAGAAAACTGGTTGTACACTGATGTCTGATGGATGGACTGATGGAAAGGGTAGATCTCTTACTAATTTTCTTGTTAATAGTCCTAGAGGAACTGTTTTTATAAAATCTGTTGATACAAGCAGTCTTATTAAAGATGCTGAAAAAATGTTTGAATTACTTGATGAGATGGTGATGGAAATTGGAGAAGCGAATGTCGTTCAAATAGTGACAGATAGTGCTTCAGCCCTTGTATCTGCTGGACAAAAGTTGATGGATAAAAGACAGCAACTCTTTTGGTCACCTTGTGCAGCCCACTGTCTTGATTTGATTTTGGAAGATATTGGTGGCATTATAGTGTTCTATAATACCATTTGGAAAGCAAAAAAAATTACAACTTTCATTTATAGGCACACATGGGTGTTGAATTTATATAGAACCTTTTCCAAAGGTAAAGAGTTAGCTAGGCCAGCAATAACAAGGTTTGCTACATCATTTTTGACAATGCAGTCAATTTTGAAACAAAAGACTGCACTTCGATCTATGTTTGCATCTGAAAAATGGGTTAATAGTGCTTATTCCTCTAGGCCGGAAGCCAAATTTGCAGAAAATGTTGTTTTGGCTGATAAAAGGTTTTGGAAATCAATACATTATTGTTTGAAAATTGTGTCTCCTCTTGTGAAAGTTCTCAGACTTGTGGATGGTGATTCAAAACCTGCAATGGGATACATTTATGAGGCTATGGATAGAGCAAAGGAAGAAATAGCAAAGAGTTTTAATCATGAGGAAAAGAGATATAAGGATGTATGGGAAATCATTGACAAGCGTTGGGATTTACAACTTCATAGGCCTCTTCATGCAGCAGCATATTTTCTTAACCCAAAGTAAGTATTTTTTTTATAAAATATATTTTTATAAAATTCTTTATATTTGATAATTGAATTATTATTAAGCCTTAC
Source organism: Gastrolobium villosum (assembly GCA_032173675.1). Lineage (NCBI taxonomy): Eukaryota > Viridiplantae > Streptophyta > Magnoliopsida > Fabales > Fabaceae > Gastrolobium > Gastrolobium villosum. The sequence goes on from JAVKPL010009974.1 coordinate 6,715, forward strand.
TCTAAATTTATAATAATTATATAGGTTCCACCATGACCCAAAGTTTAACCCAGATCGTGAGGTTAAAACTGGTTTATGGAAGACATTGGAGAAGATGTGTCCTGATATTGAAACAAGGATCACAATTGATTCCCAAATTGAGAAATTTGATAGGGCTGAGGGACTCTTTGGAAATAGTTTAGCAATTGCAACTAGAGATAGGAAGCAACCTGGTAATCATTTACTTTTGTTTATTGATTAAATTGATGTTTTGATTTTCAAAAAAAAAAGTCATTAACCAAATATTTATTTATCAATATTACTTGTGTTGTGCTAGCTTTATGGTGGAATAGTTTTGGAGAAGACTGCAAAGAGCTACAAACAATAGCTATTCGTATTCTAAGCCTCACTTGCAGTGCTACAGGGTGTGAGAGAAATTGGAGTGTGTTTGATCAAATTCACTCTAAGAGAAGAAACCGTTTAGAGCAACAAAGGTTGAATGCTCTTGTGTTTGTTAAATACAACCTTCAACTTGAAATTAGGCAAAAACAAAGGGAGGAAAAATGAGACACATATGATCCTATCTGCTTATCAGATTTAGATTCCGACGAGGAATGGATTACTGAGCAAGAGGAGCCTTACCTAATGGATGAGGAGTCTTGGATGGATGTTCATGAGTGCTTCGACACTGATGAAGGAGACCAAAGCAAAAAGAGAAAGAGAGGTATATTTGCATATATAATTATTTTTTAATCAAATACCTTACCTAATATATTTATTTACATATATATATTTGTAGGTCCTCGAAATCTTCAAGATGATAGGAATGATAGAGGCAAAGGCAAAGAACCTCAAATTGTTGAACAAGATATCGGAGATGAGTCAAATGACTCTACTAATGGAGAAGATGAAGGACTAGATATGCCAATAGTAGATGCTGATAGTGATAGTGATAATATTAGTCTTGAAATATGAGAATAATTGGTTTTAGATTTGGTTACTTATTTATTTTGGATTTTTGGTATTTGGGTTTTTTTTTTTAATTTGGATTTATATTATATTATACATTTTTTAGTTATTTTTAATTTGTTTATGAATCTTACGATTCGATACGATTCACGATACTAAAAAACAGCCGAACGATTCACGATACGAATTGCGATTCAACAACCTTGGTACCAAGCAACCATAACCCTTGTACTTCATCTTCAAACTTGATTCCCATTCCCGCTAACTGAAGAATAATTCCTTGAAATTTATTCAAGTGATCAGTCATAGAAATACCTTCTTGATACCTCAACATCATCATCTGCTTAATCAAGAAGAGTTTGTTATTACCGGTCTTTCTTGCAAATAGTTGTTCAAGCTTGTCCCACAGCGTCCGTGCATGAGTCTCATCACTAATATGATTCAAAACATTATCATCTACCCACTGCCTGATGTAACCACAAACTTGTCTGTGAATCAACTTCCATTCTTCTTCGGTTTTATTTTGTGGTTTCTCATTACCAAAGACAGCCAAGTGATACTCCTTCACATAAAGAAGATCTTCCATCTTTCCTTTCCATACATGATAATTTGAACCATTCAGTGTAACCATTCTACTTGTATTAACCTCCATATTTAAACACAAGTCAACAGGCAAAAATAACACAAGCTCTTGATACCAGTTGTTGGGAAATAAACACCAATTTCCCCTTCCAGGACCTGTTTAGAATGGTTTCCAACAAGCAAAATAAATGTTCTAATGACAACTATGCATGAACCAAAAACACCAAGCAACACAAGTCAATTTTAACATGGAAAACCTCCTCAATGTGAGGAGTAAAAACCACGAGACCGATTTCGGAGTCCACCCAAATTCTCCACTATCAACAAAGTGAGATTACAAATGGTTCCAAAGCAATTACAATCAGCTATAACACCATCAAAACAACTTCACAACTAGTTGTACCAAAAGATGCAAGAGACATACATATATGACCAAGCTTCTGTCCGAAATTAATCTAAAATAACAGAAGCGTCTACTCCCAAATCGCAACGGTCAGATTAAAGAGAAACAAGAGAGGAACACACTGACCAATTTTGAGGACAATCGAACGGTAGACCAAAGAGAAACCTCTCTCTGAACTTCACTGCCCAGAACAGAGCAGAAAAACGATGGCCTCTGTTTGCAGCTGAATAATTCCCTCTTGATAGCTCCAATCGCAAAAATGAACGGTCAATGTCTAGTACAGTATGTTGTAAACCTTGTACCAAAATTTCAGCTCAGATCAACGGTTCATTTGGGAGAGATGAATCTCGCAACCTTGCTGCCTTCTGCAGAACTCTGCACACAACCAATTCGGTTTTCAATTTTCTGCAGATGATGCAGACCTCCGATCAAGATTCTGACCGGTAGATATGAAGAGACATGAGTTGGGAAGGTGCTGAAAAAATTTCAGCTCAATCGGACCACAAACGAATGAGATATCACAGAATCTTCAGACCCTACTCCTCCCACTCTTCACCTGCGAATTTGGTGGCTGCTCTCCCTTCTTTCTTCTCTTCAAAAATGCTCTCCTCACACACAAATGGCTGCTCAACATACTACACAAAAGGAACCCTAGATTTTATTCCTTATTGGGCTGGACATTTGGGCTTTTAATTGGTAAAGGCCCAACAGTTTTTTTAATAACGGTATCTTATTTTATATAAATTAATTAAAAAGGAAACAAGATATATATAGGATAAAAAATTGAAGAACATTTTTAACTGGCTTGTTTGATAAACTAGCATTGAGTTCTCAAGTGTTTTTGGTTGGGATGTAATTCCCGTCGAGCCAGCCTATTAGGCCTGGCTAATTAGCGTAGGGCAACACCGAATCAACTTGATACAAAGTATATATACAAATTTTTATATAATGTATAACTAAATCATAAAATTTAGAAATAGATATTCTATCAAGAGAAAATAGTATCATATTATGTAGTCTTATAATGTATTACTTTACAGCGGGAAATTTTAAATTTACTAATTTATCTTTAAAAATTACAAAATTTAAAATATTACCTTAGACTAGACCAGGTTGGACCAATTTAAAGTATGGCCCAATAGTCGTTATTAGTTTATCAAAAAAAAAGTATGGCCCAATACTAGTTTCATGAAATTCAAACTAGGTCAGGTTGTTGGGCCAAGTATGGTCTTTGGTATCCCTATTCCCCTATCCATAACATCTCTCAGATTTTTATATATCATGTCTTAATTTTTTTTTATAACAGTCTTAAAATTAATTTTATAGGTTGAAAATATTGTAATTATATTCTTATTGTCAAACATATGTAATAAGCATATTATAATATATATATATATATATATATATATATATATGGATTTATATTTCTGCAGCTGAGCTGTTGTACGTGCAACAATCAAATACTTGCTCTATATATATATACTTGAAAGCATCAAATGCAGGGAATCATAACCATACAAAGAATGAAAGCATTAAATATGAGGAATCATAACTATACACCTGTCGTTGCTGTACGTAAAGCGACTGCAGAAATGATTTTACCATATATATATATATATATATATATATATATATATATATATATATAGAGAGAGAGAGAGAGAAAATAAATATAACCGTTAGATCAACATAAGCGATCTAACAGTGAGATTGATTGGTAGTAACATGGTAGTAACACAACTTGGTTATTACAATATCCTTCCCCTTATAATAATACGTTAATAAATGATTATATAAAATTTTGGAGTAGATTGAATTTTAAATTCTATTTCGCCATGAGGGTAATTTTGGAAAATACATAGTTATAATATATATATATATATATATATATATATATATATATTATATTATATTATAATTATGTATTTTCCAAAATACATAGTTATAATGAACAAAATCTTATATCTTGTGATAGTATAAATAATAAACTATTATTGTAATGCTACTTATCAACATTATTCATATTCATAGGATAATATCTGGTGGCGGAGCCTTGTTTCTAATTAAAATTTGAAAATTAACCATATTTTCAATATGGTTAAATACTTTTCATATTTTAATATTTGGCATTAGCTAAATTTTCTTTGGCCCTAGTTGGTTTGGAAAGTTGCCTGCGCCGTTGATAATATCTTAAATTCTTAAGAAAATTATCAACTTTAAATTTATAAAAATTAATGACAATCTATGTCACTGATAGAGAGAGATTATTTTTAATATGTTAATTCTAAAAAATGTTAGATTTCGACACGTTAGGACAAGTTTTGATATTAAATAATATTTTTAATTTATGTAGTGTATATTATATTTAATATTCAATAATTTAATAAAAAAATGAATTTAAACTTATAATATTCATAAATTTTGCAAAGAAACAATAAGATATCCCAAATATTTATATTAGACTTAATAAAATAGAAAATTAATCCATACGAATCTAATAGTTGGAACTAAAAACTAACGCAACGCAACCTTTTAATTTTTTTGAATTTCTATAAAATTGTTGCTAGTTTGGAGAGTGTTGATAATATCTTAAATTCTTAAGAAAGTTACCAACTTTAAATTTATAGAAATTAATGACAACTAAATAAAAAATATTATCATAACTCCCCAAGTCAACGGATAAAGTCATCCTACCTTAGTGGCTATTAATTATCCCAATAAAATTTAAATTATGAAATATTTTAATACATAATAAGCTAAGCGAAATATACATTAGTGGCTGATACAGTGCAAGACTACTCAAGTGGACCATGACATATCGGCCAAGTTTTATTATTCTAGAATAATAAAAATTTTAAATGAAATTAGATATCGATATTCTATCAGGATTAGAGAAGAATCTCAATCTCTTTAAGAATTTTTGAAAAAGATTATATATCACTCACCATTTTTTGGAAAAATTATAAATTACCCATAAACTAAGTCCTTATATTGGCCAGCCGAATTTGAACCTATGTCTGTATAGGATATGAATCAAATCATTAGGCAGCTATGTCCATTTTGTTGGTACATATTAGCCAAGTTTGATATAAGCATTTGTAATTCAAAGAGTAATTTGCGATGACAATCATCATATTCATTGGGGGACTTAGAAACGACTTCGGCCTAACAAGTATCAAAAAGTCAGATATGGTATAAAAAATAGAAGAATGTTATAGTTATTGTCATTTGATTCTTGTTGGATGAATTTGAAATTTATGACAGTTAATTTTCCTTATTTTTTTAACTGTTGATTTCCATTGGATCCAACGATAATTAATCAGATAAAAAAAACAGTAAGCCTAAAATGATAATAAGTATAACCGTCTCTTAGAAAATAATCAAATTATGTATACTAAAATCTGACCCGTGGAATGCGAAATGCCTAAATTTGTTTAATCTTGTTTATTTAAGAAAATCAATAAAATTAGATTTTGGATTAATAGCCTATTCTCCGTATGTTAATAGGCTCAACATAATAATGCATTGCAAACATCTTAGCATTTTATAGCTAAGAGATATTCAATATATATAATAGATTGAGATATTGAATATTGTTATAGTAAGCAAATACGCTATTCGAATATATGGGTTGCATTTCTATACAGACACATATAAATGGATAAGCTTTGCATGGCATTAATGAGATATACACTTTGGCAAAAAAATAAGTAACAAGGAAATATTTAATATGCTTCAGGATCACTGAATTTTTTGGTGCTCCCTCTCACAACATTAATTTTCTCTTTTCTTTTTTACCTTTATTATTTTTCCATTTTTCCAATTTTACCCTCCTATTTACACTAAGGACCACCTAAAAATGGTGGTCCCGGTTAACTTTAAATAACCTCCAAGTTGCCCCTCTCCCCATGACATTTCTCAGCACTAGAAGATTTGACTCGGTCATTTAACACCCCAATGGCCTGGAAGATTCAAAATGGGGTAACTGTAACATGTTAGTGCCTTACAATGGCCATTCACCATCCACCATCCACCGGTAATGTTAGTGCCTTAAGAGTGGCCATTTATTATCCACCGGTAATATTAGTGCTTTATGTGCATTCACCATCCACTGGTAATAATGTTAATTAATACATATATGCTTGACTTTGTTTTCTACATAAAGCACCAAACACAATAGTTAAACCACAAACTTATTCACCAAGAGAAACCAAAAGGTTCTAAAGACAACCATGACAATGCATGCCCTCTGTTTCTTAGTATTCCTTGCAGCAATGCAAGGAACGCAAGCAGTTGAATACACTGTCACCAACAACGCCCTCACAACTCCTGGTGGGGCGCGTTTCCGCAATGAAATAGGAGCAGAATACGCGAAGCAAACACTGGACTCTGCGACCCAATTCATATGGAGTGTGTTCAAGCAAAACACCCCCGCTGACAGAAAAAATGTGCGGAAGGTGAGTTTATTTGTGGACGACATGGATGGTGTTGCGTATACTAGCAACGATGAGATTCATGTGAGTACAAGATATGTCAAAAGCTATAACGGGGATGCGAAAACAGAAATTACGGGGGTGCTGTATCATGAAATGACACATGTTTGGCAATGGAATGGGAATAACCAAGCTCCAGGTGGATTAGTTGAAGGTATAGCAGACTATGTGAGATTGAAGGCAAACTATGCACCTAGTCATTGGGTAAAACCCGGACAAGGACAGAGATGGAACCAGGGTTATGATGTCACAGCTCATTTTCTTGACTACTGTAACAGTCTCCAAAATGGGTTTGTGGCACAATTGAACAAGTTGATGAGGAGTGGCTATAATGATCAATTCTTTGTTCAGTTACTTGGGAAGACAGTTGATCAGCTGTGGAATGACTACAAGGCCAAGTATGGCAATATAGCCTAATAGCCTAAGAGCTTTTTTATATGAACAATAAGCGAGTATATCGCATTCTCTTTTGTAAGCAGGGTGTAAATAAGTTATGTTAGACTTTGGCTTAATTAAGCTAGGTCTATGTAAAATATTCCTAGACTGACCTAGTCTTTTAGTTTGTGTAAGGCCATATTACAAGTCTGGTCTGACCTGTATTTACCAAAAATAAAAGTTTTGGCCTATGCCTGTTAGCTTTGTTTAAACCTTTTAAATATTCAATAATTAAAAAATATTAAAATAATATTACTTTATGAATAGGGTTAAATTGACAAACTTTTTTTGCAAACTACACTATGTCTGACAAGTAATACTTTACTCAAGAGTGTATTACCAGTCAGACATACAAAAGTTTTGTAAATATAACTTTCCCCTCACTTTATTATTCAAAATTATGAAATAATAATAATTATTTATTTTATTTAATATAAATAATATGATGACCTGTAGGTTTATAATCCTGACATGTACAAAAAAAAACTATGACTTACTTTCTAAATAAATTTAAAAAAAAAAAAAATCTAAACATGAATTATTTGACTATTTATAATAGATCAAATCTGATCTAATATAAGTTAGACCTATCTCCCTTTAGGCCGATCTACTATATTTACCTGTCAAATAAGATTGTATCAATTCTAAATAAAACTCAATAAGTTATGGTGGAATTGGACCCGAGGCCTTCTTGATACCAAGAAAAAAAGAAAAAAGAATATTGAACCATTCGGACTTGTGAATTAGCAATTTAGCATGACAAAAAGTATAAAGGCGACTTCAATACGGACGAGTAAATTAAGGAAAGAAACGTTTAGAGGATATCTGTAGTCTATTTTAAGTGTTTTTACTCTACGTGATTGATTCAAAATTTTCTTTATTACTATTAAAAAAGTATAGATTTTGTTTTACTCCAGATTAATATTCTAATATGGAAAATGCGCCACTTAACATATTTGGTGTTTTTTTTACTTGTTAAAAATATGATTTTTAATATTGTTTTCTAAGATAAAAATTAGTTAATTAAATTTTGATAATCAATTGCTTTTTGGACATCTTTTTTGATTGATAATATAGTCAATTTACAAAATATTTTATATTTTATTTCTTCTCTAACATATATTTCTTAAATTATATAAAATATGGGAAAATAATTTCTATAGTTGTGGCAGAAATTATTTGTCTAATAAAGATGATAGAGAAAAATATAATAAAGAGCTCACTCCTTTCTCTCTCTATAACAGACAAATAATTTCTAGCACAATTTTAAAAAGATTCCCCCATACAACATAGGAAAAAAATGTTTGTCCTCTTAAATGATATAATTTTGTATCATTTTAGATATTAACCGTTGATTCTCGTTAATCAACGATTAGGTTTTTTAAGTTTTATTGCGAATTACTAATTAATTAATAAGTTTGATCCAATAAATTTTAAATGTTGATTGACGGAAATTAAATATTAAGATGTAAAATAACACAAAATTATATCCTTTTAGAACGATAAAATTATCAGCAAGTCAAGCTCAAGCCAAAACTTTAATTTTTTATAAACAAGTTAAGTCAAGCTTAGAATCTAGCTCGTATCAAGTGAATGAGTTAAGCCAAACTGAAAATATTCTTCATGGGCTGCAATAATTTAAACTAAAACTTGCCTCTCCTCGTATCATTTACACTCCTAGATGGAGTGCTTTTTCTTCTTCTACTTCTTTCTCTTTCTTGTGAGTGTAATGATTGCCTGTAATAAATGCATATTTTTTTTTATAAACATAAATGTGTTTTTCAAAATCAAATGATATTATCTTTGTATAATTAAAATTTATGCAACGACAGAATAATATTCTAAATTCTTAAAAAATATTAACTTTATGTCTATTAAACATTAATGACAATTAAATAAAAAATATTAAAAATCGGGTGTACAAGACTCGAACATTGCTCCCCAAGTCAACGGACAAAGTCACCCTAGTTCACGTTTGGAATAACTTAATTTTTAAGCAAATCTTTTTCCTTTCAAAAATTATCCTAATAAAATTTTAATTATAAAGTATTTTAATACATAATAAGTTAAGTGAATTACATGTTCAAATAGTTGGATCAACTGACAAGGAGTTATTTCAATTTAACTACAAGTCATAAGTTCGAGTTCTTGAAAATATAAATGTGATAAATATGTAGAGAGAACTTTATCATCTATATAATCCAACCCGACTCGAATCAAACTAGTAGAATAATTAATAAATCGATGGATAATATAAAAAAATAAAATAAAATTAGTGTTTTATAGAAACAATTACTAGTCAAGTGGTACATGATTACATGACATACCTCGGCCAAGTTTGATAAATGAATTTGTGATCCAAAGAGTAATTCACGGTGACAAACTGACAATGATCATATTCACGGGGAGATTGGAAACGACTTCGGCCTAACAAGTCGTCAAAGTCAGGTTTGGTATATAAGATAATCAAAATATAGAGCAAAATTTGACACGTCGGATGCGAAATTACCAAATTAGATTTTGGATTAATAGCCTATGCTGCTCACTAAGTTTCTAGGCGCAACATAAAAATGCATGGCAAACATCTTAGCATTTCATATCTCAATAAACTATCAATCACCCCAAAATCATGATAATTATAATTTAGCTGTGTGAAAATTCAAAAATGATGACACAAACATAATGCTCCAAGCTCCTGGTGGATTAATTGAAGGTATAGCAGACTATGTGAGATTGAAGGCAAACTATGCACCTAGTCATTGGGTAAAACCCGGACAAGGACAGAATTGGAGCCAGGGTTATGATGTTACAGCTCGTTTTCTTGACTATTGTGATAGTCTCCAAAATGGGTTTGTGGCACAATTGAACAAGTTGATGAGGAGTGGCTATAATGATCAATTCTTTGTTCAGTTACTTGGGAAGACAGTTGATCAGTTGTGGCAAGACTACAAGGCCAAGTATGGCAATATAGCCTAAGAGCTTTTCTATATGAACAATAAGCGATTATATCGCAATCTCTTTGTAAGTTTGGATATCAATTCTAAATATTCAGCAGTTACAATGCAATAAGTTATGGTGGAATGAAAATATTTATATTTGTTTAGAATATTGAGCCATAAGCATGACAAAAGCAGAAAGTGATTTCATCGATGGACGAGTAAATTAAGGAAAGAAACGTTTAGAAGATATCTGTCTACTTCAAGTCTTAATATACTTTATGTGACTCATTCAAAATTTTCTTTATTAGCAGCATATAAAACAAGGAATAGATTTAATTTTATTCCAGATTAATAATCTAATATTAAAAATGCGCACTTAACATATTTGGTGCTTTTTTTTTTGACTTGTTAAGAATATGATTTTTAATATTGTTTTTAAGATACAAAGTAGTTAATTAAATTTTGATAGTCAATTGCTTTAACACATCTTTTTAATTGATAATATAGTCAATTTACTTAATATTCTATAATTTATTTCTTCTCTAACATATATTTCTTAAATTATATATTTTCGCTTAGTTTTATATATTCCCTTAGTTTTATTTTAGTTGATTGCTCAAAACAGCAATATGTAAATCTGGGAATTATTGATGAGTCTCTAATTTATTATGTATTAAGTGTTAATATGAGCATAAAATTGATTTAAAAATAATTAAAAGTCATGGGAATTATAATTAAAGTGTTATTTTATTCTTAGTCATATTCTCATAATAAATTCTTATATTTTGCAGTCATTTTTAGCTCAATAAAAAGATAAATTGGAGAGCTCAAGTGGAGTTGTTTTGAATTTCTGAATCATATATTGAAGATTTGATTGAAGATTCTCTTGAATGTTTTTAAGAAAATTGTTTCCTTTAAATATAAAAGAGAAGATTTTAAAATCTGATTAAAGATATGATTGGAGATTATAGTAAAAATTCTATTGAAGATATTATGGACAATTAAAATATATGATTTCATCACTATAAAAAGATGGCAGTAGGGTTGGCAAAACGGGCCAACTCGGCTCGACCCGGCTCAACCCGCATGCAACCCGAAAAAAATGAGCAGAGTTAGGGTTGGCTCGAAAAAAATGAGACAGAAAATCCAACCCAACCGGACCCGAGTCGAGTTAGGGTTGGCTCAAAAATATGGCTCGCGGGTTGGCTTGAAAAAATAGCTCGTGAGTTGGCTCGAAAATGGCTCGCGGGTTGGCTTGAAAAAATAGCTCGCGAGTTGGCTCGAAAACTGGCTCGCGGGTTGGCTCGAAAATTGCTCGCGGGTTGGCTCATTTTCAGCCTATTTAAATGGGGATAGGATATTGTGACAACCAAATAATGTTACTACCAATGTTACGACTACATCTTAACCGTTGATTTCCGCCAGTCAACGGTTATCATTTTTCAAATCAAACTCATTAATTAATTATTAATTCGCAATAAATGATAACCATTGATTGACGGAAATCAACGGTTAAGATATGATAGTAACATTGGTAGTAATATTATTTGGTTGTCACAATATCCTATCCCATTTAAATGAACTTGTAGTATTAATGCACCAGCTATTTGGCTTCCATCAGCTTAACAAAGGATTACAAAATGAGAAATAAAAGCAAAATATTCTAGTTTCTAATTTTTTTTTACAACAAATTTACACCAACATCAAGAAACTATCAGAACCACGTGCTACCAGGTGGGTAAGATATTTGCACCAAACAGAGCCAGCACAACCTAACAATATAAAAATGGCAGGGATGTGAGAAGATTAGGGATTTAGGTGTAGAAAAGGAAGAAAGACGATGACAACATGTGTGGATTTTGTACGTTTTTGTATATTATATTTTGTATTTTTTATAAAAAAACTCAACCCACGAGTTGGCTCGTTTGACCCTCGGATTGGCTCATTTTTTTCCGAGTTGGCTCGGGTCGGGTTGGTAGCTTGTTTTTGCCAACCCAGCCTGGCTTATTTTTTACGGGTTACGTTGGCTTGTTTTTGCCATCCCTAGGTGGCACATTCAGAAAAAATGAGAGCTTTTGAACAATTGAGAAGAGCAAATCCTACTTTGGAGAGAGAAACACGTCTTTCATCCTTTGGAGCATCGGGAGCTGTTTGAATTCAAGAACAAGCTGGGGGATTTTGAGGATTCTTCACGCCATCACACCACACCAATGGAGTTTAGGGGATTTTCTTTACTTTCTCTTTTCTTTGATTTCGCTATGTTAGGCTATATTTTTATGTAGTTAAGGATAAATGGAACCCAATTGAATTATTATGTTTATGGATTAAATTGTCTCTGTAATTTTCCTTTTTATAATTGGATAAATCTATCTATGTTTAATGTTTTCTATGAGTTTGCTCCTTGTAGATTGATTTAGAAGAATTGTATGACAATGGGAATGTTGGTACATGAACCCTGATTTGATAAATTCATCATAATCCTTGTGATCTAGGGATAAACATAGGGTAATCATGCAATCTTTAGATTCTTGTGTTAATGCATATTTTCTTGGGGAACAACCAAGGAACTAGGATTCTTTCAAGATTACATAGAATTAAGGTAACAAGGGATTGAACCTTAATTACTTTTTTTTGTATATCTTTTGAACCTTAATTACTTTAGAGGAATCGATTGACATTATATTAAGGGCAATTATTTGACTGTTTAATCTATAACATAAGAAGGATATTGGAGGAAATCGAAACCTTAACTACGCTTTTTCTTGATTTTCAAAACCAAATTATTTTTCTTTGCTTGCTTTAAAATTCTGGAATTACATGTTCTTGCTTGTTCTTAATTTTCTTTCTTTTCATCTAAAATTCGATTGTCCAACTAAATTGCTGTTTGCGAATTAATGCTTGAAAACCAACCTCGTGGGAACGATCTCGTACTTAGTACACATTTATTACTTTTATGATCGGTGCACTTGCCGAAGTCGCAACAATGATATATTATTGTAATAAATAATTTACTTTTATGTCACTGAATCATTAATCATATTTTCATAACCCTATTTTTTACTACTGTTTAATGAGATTCTCTCATAGTTACAATTTCACAAACAAGCTCTATGACTATTAGTTTCTCCTTCTCTCTTTTGATCACTCAACTTTTCACGGCTTACCCCTACCTTCTACTTAGCGCAACTCTAGTGACCAATAACCATCTTCAACTCCACAAGCAACTGACCAAACTCAGGCACTCTCTCAATTCCTCTTTCTTTGATATCAGATTATTAGTGGATGCCTAAAAAACTAATTTCATTCCTTTGACATCCCTTTTAATTGCATTCCTTTTTCTCTAAAGAAGAAATACATAATTTGATGCATTTATAGTCTCAACGTTTGGGCATATGTGAGTTTAAAAAAAAAAAAATTACATTTTGTAATTATAAATGAGTCAAGTCAAGTCAAATCTTTAATTTTTCACAAACAAACCAAACAAAACTTAGAATTTAGTTCATACTAATGGATTAAGACAAACCCAAAATATTTTTCAAAAACTTGATTCATTTAAATTAAAGCTTGACTCGGATTAGCTCAATATTACACCACTAAGTGGAGTGCATATTTCTTCTATTAACTGCAATGACTGCATGTAATAAATGCGTTCCTCAAAGGTCAAATGATATTATCTTTGTATAATTAAAATTTTTGCAACGACAGAGATAATATTCTAAATCCTTAAATAAAATATTAACTTTATGTTTATAAAAATCAATGACAATTAAATAAAAAAATTGAAAATCGGGTGTACAAGACTCGAATATAGCTCCCCAAGTCAATGGATAAAGTCACCGTAGGTCCACGTTCGGAATAACTTAATTTAAGGAAATCTTTTTCCTTTAAAAAATTATCCTGATGAAATTTTAATTATAAAGTATTTTAATACATAATAAGTTAAGTGAAATACACGTTGATTAAAATTAGTGGCACTACTAAATAGGTAGATCAATTGGCAAGGAATTATTCCAATTTAATTAATGGCCACGAAAATATAACTGTGTTAAACATGTAGAAAGAGTTTTGTTATTTATATGATCCAATTCGATTCGAATTAAATTAATGGAATTATTTAATGGAATAATAAACCGATAAATAATATAAAAAATAAAATAAAATTAGTGGCTTATAGAAACAAAGACTGCTCAAGTGGAACATGACATACGTCGGAGAAATTTGATAAAGGCATTTGTGATCCAAAGAGTAATTCACGATGACAATGATCATATTCCCGAGGAGACTTGGAAACGACTTCGGCCTAACAAGTCGTTAAACTAAGGTTTGGTATATAAGATAATCAAAATATAGACCGAAATTTGACCCCTCGGATGCGAAATAACTAATTAATTATGTTTATGGGTTTTATAATTCTCATGTTGAAATAGAATTGAAATCTTATGTTGTAGAGATAAAAAACATGTGAGACTCATGTGTTAGAAAAATTATATGTACAACTCATGTACATGTCAGTACGGAAATTGAAGGGTGTGTAGGAAAATTGTAATTCTCATGTTAAATGAGAATTATAAAATCCTGTGTTTATTTAAGAAAAACAATAAAATTAGATTTTCGATTAATAGCCTATGCTGCTCACCAAGTTTCTAGGCTCAACATAAAAAATGCATGGCAAACATCTTAGCATTTCATATCTCAATAAACTATTAATCACCCCAAAATCATGATAATTATAATTTAGCTATCCCACATCACATTGAAAATACAAAAAAGATGACACAAACATAATGCTCCAACACCATATAACAAATCATAAAATAAGACTTGTGGAACAACACATTAATTTAATGAGAAAAACTATTCTCACGCTATATGAGATAAATTTTTCCTCCTACATACACTTTGATAATTATGTCATCTTTTTCTTTTCTGTTTTCAGGTGTTGGAGCTCACAAATTTATATATATGATATGAGATAACTAATTTCCTTTAACATGGGATTAATAAAACTCTAATTTAATTGATGGACTAAAACAGAAAACACAAAGGATAACACAAATTTCGTCACTATAGTTCAAATGGGAAAGTCCATCATTATTAATCCACCGTTGGGTAAAGTAATATCTATTTGAGGGAACTCAAATAAATCACACCCGAGAAATAAAAAATTTGCAACATTAAAAAATTGTTCGTATTAAACTTTAATAATTTAATTCAATACGAAAAGAACAATGAATAGGATGTAGCACCAAAATTGACAGATTAATGTTTTTGTGCTATCAGCACTAATAGTCAATAGGTCCATTAGATAAATGGCTGGAGCCCAATCGTTTGTAGTTTGTTTTTCTGTTCAAAGTGTTTTCTGTTTCTAACTACTTTTATATTCCTTTCTGTTAGTTATTTTAAAGTCTGTTATAATCCTAACAAACTAGAGTAGGTTAGTTAGCTTTTATCTATTATATAGCTTGTATCACATGTTAGTTTTTCATTAAGATCAGATTCTCTTTTTCAGAACCTCTTTCTCTTTATCTCTTCTCTTCTCCACTCTTCCTTTGATTGTTCTCTGATACCTTTCATGGTATCAGAGCCATCTTGATCCATGGAGACAAACACGCCTGCGCAAAACTCAGTTCACTCATTCTCTAATCCAGTTTCTTTCAAGCTGGATGAGAACAATTTTTTACCCTGGAAACAACAAGCTCTAGCCACAATCAAAGGCTATGATCTGAACAAATTCATCACACAAGATACTCAAGAAGCTACATCTGCTGAAGTTCATACTACTGGAGGAAATACATCTGCTGAAGTTCAAGGAAGTGCAGAAAGTGGCTCTACCAATCGAGGTTCGTCATCTGATACTCAGATAGCACGTTATGATCAACAGGATCAGCTGCTTCTGTCATGGTTGTTATCATCCATGTCAGAATCGATCTATACACGTATGGTTGGGTGTTCCAACTCATTCCAAGTTTGGAGTAAACTTGAAGAATTTTTTTCATCACAAACACGAGCTAAGATTAAACAGCTCAAGTTACAGCTAAAGAACACCAAGAAAGATGGTGAAGTGTCCAAATACCTGTTACAAATCAAGAAAGTTGTAGATTCTCTAGCCTCATGTGGTTCTGCCGTTAGTTCAGAAGATCGTATTGATGCTATATTGGATGGATTAAATGAAGACTATGATTCTTTTGTCACTTCGGTCATTTCAAGGACTGATCCATATACTGTGGGAGAAATTGAAGCACTCCTCATGGCTCAAGAGCAGCGATTTGAGAAACACAAGAAGCATCTTGCTGGAAACTTTCAAGCCAATACCGCTCAGCTGCAATTTCGAAGGCAACCAAATTCATCTACATACAGAGGCAGTTTCAACAGAGGGAGAAATAATGGAAGTCTTCATAGAGGAGGTAACAGAAACTATAGAGGAGGAGGAGGTAGGTTCAATCCTTTCAACTCCTATCCTCACAACAACTCGTTCTATAACAGACCTCAATGCCAGTTGTGTGGCAAAACTGGTCACCTAGCCTCAGAATGTTATCACAGATTCAATCAGAATTTCCAAAGCCATCCTAAACCAAACACTCCCATTCTACAAGCCAATTTGACAGAAACAAATCCTGCCAGTGCAAACCAACCAAGTGATGACAGTTCTGACTATTTCTCTCTTACAGATTCAAGTTGGTATCCTGATTCTGGAGCCACAAACCACTTCACACCCGATGCCACCAATCTGATTCACAAAGCACCATACAGTGGTTCAGATGCAGTGCAAGTAGGTAATGGATCTAATCTAAAAATTAAAAATGTAGGTCATTCAATTCTCTATTCTCCTATCAAGTCAGAATACTACATATTGTCCAATCTTTTACATGTACCAGACTTGTCCAAAAATTTGCTCAGTGTTTCTCAGTTTGCAAAAGAGCATAATGTCTTTTTTGAATTTCATGCTAATATTTGTTTTGTTAAATCACAGGCTACCAAGGAGATCCTTCTCCAAGGCAAGCTTAAAAATGGTCTCTATGCTTTTGATGGAGCACAATCTCTTCCTCGGTTCTGTGTTGCTGACACCACTTCAAGTTTTCATAATTCTGTTTCATGTAATAACACTTCTAGTGCTGCATCTCTAGATCTTTGGCACTCTAGATTAGCTCATGCTTCAATTCACACTGTAAAGTTGGTTCTTAGGCATTGTAATATACCTTACATAAATAAAACTGAATCCAAATTGTGTTGTGATTGTTGTATGGCAAAAATGCATCAACTTCATCTCCCTAAAACCACAACAGTCTATACCAGTCCTTTAGACCTCATCCTCACGGATATTTGGGGTCCTGCACCCACAGAAAGCACTTCAAGTGCTAAGTACTATATCCTCTTCATAGATGCCTTTTCCAACTATACATGGATCTATCCCATGACCAACAGATCTCAAGCATTCGATATCTTTACTCAATTTCAAACCATGATTGAACTGCAATTAAACAAGAAAATTAAATCCCTTCAAACTGATAATGGAAAAGAATACTTGAAATTCACACCTTACTTACAAAAACAAGGCATTATTCATAGGCTTACTTGTCCTTATACTCATCAACAAAATGGAAAGCCTGAAAGGAAACACAGACATGTGGTGGAAACAGGTTTAGCTCTCCTAGCTCAATCTCACTTACCAAGCAGATTTTGGGAGGATGCTTTCCTCACTGCCACACATGTCATAAATCAACTTCCCACCCCTACTCTTAATCACAAATCTCCTTTTGAAATTCTCTTTCACCGAATTCCTGACTATCATTTTCTCAAACCATTTGGTTGTGCTTGTTACCCATACCTTCGACCCTATAACAGACATAAGATGGACTTTAGATCAGAAAAATGCATATTTATTGGATATAGTCCTCATCATAAGGGTTACAAATGCCTAAGTCCAACTGGTCGTGTATTTTTTGCAAGACATGTGTTATTTGATGAACTTCTTTTTCCTTATTCTACACCTTCTGTTCCTGTTTCTCACTGTCCAGCTCCTGCTTCTTTTTCATCTCCAACTATACCTTTGGTTCGGAATGTTCCCTCACCTCCCTTAATCACAGTGCCTACACAGCATTCACCAACTATGTCTGCACATTCACCTGTTTCTGCTTCTGTTTCTGCTCCTATCACAGCTCTTCACAACAATGCTTATCATTCCTCTACACTGCCTCTTGCACACACAGAATTGAATTCTCCTACTGCTAATTCTTTCTTTAGATCCACTAATCCTCCTTGCAGGGCTACTACCACTGATTGCAGCTCAACCACTATCCCTTCAACACATCCAATGACTACAAGAGCTAAAAATGGTATCTTCAAACCAAAGGCTCTTCTCACCTGTCTTGAACCAACCACTGCTAAACAGGCATTGTTACTGCCTCAATGGAAATCAGCTATGCAAGCCGAATACAATGCACTTCTCCACAATAAAACCTGGAAGTTGGTTCCTCTTCCTCATGACAGGTCTCCTATAGGTTGTAAGTGGGTGTTTCGCACCAAATACAATCCTGATGGAACTGTACTCAAACATAAGGCCAGGCTTGTAGCCAAGGGTTTCCATCAACAAGAGGGGTTTGACTACCAAGAAACCTTTAGCCCAGTGGTCAAGCCAACAACAATCCGAATTGTGCTTTCAGCTGCTTTGTCCAGAAAGTGGCCCATTCATCAACTTGATGTCAACAATGCCTTCTTGAATGGTGATCTTCAAGAAGAAGTGTACATGCAACAGCCCCCAGGTTTCATTGATCAAGATACAACTCTGGTTTGTCGATTAACCAAAGCTCTCTATGGGTTAAAACAGGCACCAAGGGCCTGGTTCGAAAAGCTGAGTTCTACTCTTCATCATCTAGGATTTATCACTGCTAAATGTGATTCTTCTCTCTTTATTTCCATTACTAAGACTGCCACAATATTTGTCCTAGTGTATGTGGATGATATTTTGGTCACTGGATCTTGCCCCTCTGCCATTCAAACTTTAATCCGATCTCTCAACAATGCTTTTGCTCCCAAAGATCTTGGTCACCTGCACTATTTTCTTGGGATTGAAGCTACCAAAACATCAGCAGGTGGCTACCATCTGCATCAATCTAAATACATATTGGATCTTCTCAAGAGAGCAAACATGCAGGGCTGCAAGTCCATGCCTTCTCCTATGGTCTCTGGGCTCAAACTTTCCTCTCATGTTGGTTCTCCTCATCCTGATCCCACGCAGTATAGATCAATTGTTGGTGCACTTCAATATGCTTCAATCACAAGACCTGACATCACCTTTAGTGTGAACAAGGTGTGTCAATTCATGCATGCACCCCTTGATACACACTGGCAAGCAGTCAAACGTATTCTTCGTTATCTTAGTGGTACGATCTCTCATGGTTTGACAATTGATCCTTCTCAAAATTTTCATTTAGCTGCTTACTGTGATTCTGACTGGGGCTCGGACCCTGATGATCGCCGTTCTACCAGTGGATTCTGCATCTTCCTTGGCTCCAACCTTGTCACATGGTCATCGAAGAAGCAACATGTTGTTAGTCGCTCCAGTACTGAGGCTGAATATAGATGCTTAGCCTCCACTGTGGCTGAACTCATATGGATACAGTCTTTGCTCTCCGAACTTTGTATTCTTCTTCCTCGTCCTCCTACGGTGTACTGCGACAATCTCTCTGCTATTTTGCTCACAGCAAACCCGGTATTCCATTCGCGCACCAAGCACTTTGAGCTTGATCTGCATTTTGTGCGCGAAAAGGTGTTGGCCAAGGCTATTACAGTGCATCATGTACCTGCTCAGGATCAGTTGGCTGATGGACTTACAAAAGCTGTGTCTCGGTCCATCTTCTCTCACTTTACATCCAAACTTCGGGTGCTTGCTTCCAAGCCTGCTCAGTTTGTGGGGGGATAATAGTCAATAGGTCCATTAGATAAATGGCTGGAGCCCAATCGTCTGTAGTTTGTTTTTCTGTTCAAACTGTTTTCTGTTTCTAACTACTTTTAGTTTCCTTTCTGTTAGTTATTTTAAAGTCTGTTATGATCCTAACAAACTAGAGTAGGTTAGTTAGCTTCTATCTATTATATAGCTTGTATCACATGTTAGTTTTTCATTAAGATCAGATTCTCTCTTTCAGAACCTCTTTCTCTTTATCTCTTCTCTTCTCCACTCTTCCTTTGATTGTTCTCTGATACCTTTCAAGCACAAAAGAAAAGAGGCCAACTCTGATTTTTCTTGGGGTTCCCACTTAGCAATATTGTTCTAGTACGCAAAGTCGCAAATACGCTATTCGAAGATAGGAAACAGTCTTCCGGTTGCATTTTTCTATACACACATACAAATGGATAAGCTTTCCATGGCCTTACGAGATATAGTGTTTGGCAATAAGTAAAAGTAACAACATAGACCAAGTTGCCCCTCTCCCCTCCCCATGACATTTCTTAGCACTAGAAGATTTGACTACGTCATATAATATAACACACCGATTGCCCGAAAGATTCAAGATGGGGTAACTGAGAGTCTGAGACAAACAAGCATTCAAAAAATAAAATAAAAATAAAAAAATGGCGTAGAACGACGACCTCTTGCTTGACTTTGTTTTCTACATAAAGCACCAAACACAATAGTTGAACCACAAACTTATTCACCGAGAGAAACCAAAACCCATGACAATGCATCAACATGCCCTCTGTTTCTTAGTATTCCTTGCAGCAATGCAAGGAACACAAGCAGTTGAATACACTGTCACCAATAACGCCCTCACAACTCCTGGTGGTGCGCGTTTCCGCGATGAAATAGGAGCAGAATACGCGAAGCAAACACTGGACTCTGCGACCCAATTCATATGGAGTGTGTTCCAGCAAAACACCCCTGCTGACAGAAAAGATGTGCAGAAGGTGAGTTTATTTGTAGACGACATGGATGGTGTTGCATACACTAGCAACGATGAGATTCATGTGAGTGCAAGATATGTCAAAAGCTATAATGGGGATGTGAAAACAGAAATTACAGGGGTGCTTTATCATGAAATGACACATGTTTGGCAATGGAATGGGAATAACCAAGCTCCTGGTGGATTAATTGAAGGTATAGCAGACTATGTGAGATTGAAGGCAAAATATGCACCTAGTCATTGGGTAAAACCCGGACAAGGACAGAGATGGAACCAGGGTTATGATGTCACAGCTCGTTTTCTTGACTACTGTGATAGTCTCCAAAATGGGTTCGTGGCAAAATTGAACAAGTTGATGAGGAGTGGCTATAATGATCAATTCTTTGTTCAGTTACTTGGGAAGACAGTTGATCAGTTGTGGCAAGATTACAAGGCCAAGTATGGCAATATAGCTTAAGAGCTTTTTTATATGAACAATAAGCGAGTATATCGCATTCTCTTTGTAAGTTTGGATATCAATTCTAAATATTCAGCTGTTACAATTCAATAAGTTATGGTGGAATGAAAATCTTTATATTTGTTTCGAATATGAACCATAAGCATGACAAAAGCAGAAAGTGATTTCAGATATGGACGAGTAAATTAAGGAAAGAAACGTTTAGAAGATATCTGTCTCTTTCAAGTCTTGAATTCTTAATACTTTATGTGACTCATTCAAAGTTTTCCTTTTTTGGTAAACAAAGTAGTTAATTAAATTTTGATAATCAATTGCTTTTAGCACATCTTTTTTAATTGATAATGTAGTCAATTTACTTAATATTCTATAATTTATTTCTTCTCTAACATATATTTCTTAAATTATATAAAATATAACATTGAAAAGTATATTATCTGACTTGACTTAAAGCATAAGCTTTTGTGGCCTTAATCTTCGGCATCCTATGGCTACGTGTTTAACAACACAAGAATAGATTCTTTCATTTTAAATTTTTGTATGATCTTATTATATTAACATTTTGTTTGTTCTTTTCAACCAAAAAAAAATTGTTTGTTCTTACACAGCTGCTCGACAGGTGCACTAATAATAGCAAATTAAAGTTCTCCTCCGAAGACGCAGTCCACATTGCTTCACCTTTCCTTCACGTATAGGAAAAGGACTAGTGCTGTTGAACTACCGTCAACCGCATTAAGTATGTCATTGGTCTCGTATAAATGTGAATAGGAAGACTTTTGAGACATTTATAAGAATTACCTGAGCTCAAATTCTGTAAATTTTTTGTTTCAGTTTTTTTCCTGTAAAAGCTTTTGTAAATTTTGTAGGCCTTATTTCAATAGTAAATCCTCGCGTGCGTGTGTCAAAAGTTTTGCAAAGTAATCCTCGCGTGCGTGTGTCATTAGAATTAGTTTTGTGCAGAAATCATGGTGTTTTGGTAATTTTAATTTATTTCAGAGTTATAATAATCTTTATCATTCTAATTTTTTAATTTTTCAAGCCCAAAATAATGTCATTTCGATTAACATTAGATAAAATTATCTAAAATAACATTAGATATTTTTTATTTGTATAATTTATTATGAATTCGAACCTAATATCACTATTATATTAAAAAAAATCAAACAAACTTAAATGAAGAAAACTTGCATTGATATTAACGACCAATAGGAGGAGACTTGCCGGTGCAGTCAACATGTATGAGATTTACAAGTCATAGCCCACAAGCTATTAGACATTATTGTCCCGCAATCATCACATGATTTATGGGGCCTTTTTTTCTTTTTTGAGTATATAACACGTTATGGTAAGGGTACATTGGTATATAAAAAAATAGAAGTAGGGGATATTATTCTCTTTTTTTAATATCATTTAATAAAAAAATCCTTGTTGTTTGATTTTATTAAGGAAAATAATGAAAACATCTATTATCTAATTTCTCGCCAAAGAAAATAGTTATATCTATTATCTAGCTTTCTTTCTCCTTAGATAACAATCAAGGAACATGTTTAAGCGAGAGTATAAATAGGTTAAGCTTTGTCTTAAATTGATGAAGTATATGCAAAAAAAAAAAAATTAGGTTTGACCTAGTCTATTAGTATGTATTGGCTAAATTACAAGTGGGACTTGATCTATATTTAAAAAATAAAAGCTTTGGCCTAGGCCTGTTAGCCTATTTAAGCCTATTAAATATTTCATAATTCATAATTCAAAAATAACTAAAATAATATTATTTTATTATTCAAAGTTATTAAAATAATTTTATTTAAATAAATTATATGATATAAATCGGCCTATAGGCTTATAGGCCCAACATTTTAAAAAAAAATCCTATGAGATGCTTTTTAAATAGATTTTTAAAAAAAATCTAGACATGTTATATTGGGGAAAGTGACCATTTTGCCACGTTTGGACAAAAAATTTACCAGACTGCCACGCCAACAGTAAATTTTACCAAAATGCCACGCGGCATAATTCGCTACACAGTGTAGCGAAACATGCCACGTCAGAACAAAAAAATGCCACGTGTCAAATTTTCAAAAATTCGCTACCTAAGGTAGCGAATTATGCCAAAATGTCAAAATTTGACATGTGGCATTTTTGGTTTTGACGTGGCATATTTCGCCACATTGTGTAGCGAATTACTTACATGCATAATTCGCTACACTGTGTAGCGAATTATGCCGCGTGGCATTTTGACAAAATTTACTATTGGCGTGGCAGTCTGGTAATTTTTTTATCAAAATGTGGCACTTTGGTCACTCTCCCTGTTATATTGCATTATTTGTGATAGGCTAAACTTTGCCCAAAGATAGGTCATAACTCATAAGCTCCTTTGGAAGACGTACTTAACCCATTTACAATCCTATGTGTAACCTCCTCTCTTTACCGTTTCATTTCCACTCAAAATCAGCATATTCAACATAAGCGATATATCGCATGTTAAATTATAATCATTAGATGGATATTAGGACTTCTGTTCGCCAGACGCTTTTCGTTAGCAATGCAAATTTCTTAGATTAAGTAGCTATATTTTTATTTAGAGTAAACACCCTTTTTGGTCCCTGGCAATATTTACGAAATCCTTTTTAGTCTCTGGCAATAAAAAAAGACCAAATTGGTCTCTAAAATTATAAAAAAAGGGTCACTTTAGTCCTTCTGTCAATTGTAATAAGTACTCCTTGGTCCTTTTTTCATCATTTTAGGGACCAATTTGATCTTTTTTTATTGTCAGGGACTAAAAAAGATTTCGTGGATATTGGGAGGACCAAAAAGCATGTTTACTCTTTTATTTATTTGTTTTGGGCTAGACTTAACATAAGTGATATATCGCATTGTCTTGTAAAAATAAATGAAAGGATAATATAATGAAATAAATTTATATTTCGGTTAAAATATTTAATAATTTTTTAATTCTGATGCAAAAACCTCAACTCAAATGATAATTATTTTAAAAGTTAAAACGTAATAAGGAAAGTAATTGGCCATGCATTTCACATTGTGTGAGTCACTGACGTGAGTGGCTGAGATCCAATTAGGTTGCGGCTTTCAGTTTGCAAAAGAAAGTAAAGAAAATTAAAATAATCAATCTGTTATTGTAATCATCTTTGAGCCCAACTTTCTTTCACAATTAAATAACAATTGATTCTTATGTCATGCAATCAGCACCTCCTTATTTCCTGCTGTTTAAACCTTAAACTCCTTCTATAAAAGCCGTAGAGTAGTACCCCACACAATCATGTGCAGATTCCAACTAAAACAACAATGGCTCAATACCATAAGCACGTCCTATGCTTCGCATTAAGTACTCTAGCAACTGCTTATGGCAGCGTGGCAATGGACTATGTTGTTTCCAACAATGCTGGAAACAGCATTGGTGCTGCACGCTTTGACAAAGAAATAGGTGCAGAATATGCCAAGCAAACACTCAGCTCTGCAGCTGAATTCATAGAGAGCCTGTTTCAGCAGCACAATAATAATAATGCTGACAACAAAAGTGTCCAAAAAGTAAGCATGATAGTTGAAAACATTGATGGGGTCGCATTTGCTAGCAACAATAACATTCATGTTAGTGCAGGCTACATTGAAAGGTACCATGGAGATATCAAAAAGGAGATTACTGGGGTGTTGTATCATGAAATGGCCCATTTGTTGCAGAATGATGGAATGGGTGAGGCTCCTTCAGGACTCATTGAAGGCATGGCTGATTTTGTTAGGATGAAGGCTGGATATGCAGCAGAAAACTGGAACCCTCCATGTGTAGGGCATGATTGGTTCCAAGGAAACGAAGTCACAGCTCATTTTTTGAACTATTGTGATGGTATCAGAAATGGGTTTGTGGCGGACTTGAACAAGAAGATGAAGAATGGTTTTAGTGAGAGTTACTTTAGTGAGCTGCTAGGGAAGCCAGTTTCTATGCTGTGGAGTGACTATATGGCTATGAATATGACCAAGTAAGGAATCATTGGGTTGCGCTAATAAGAAAATAAGAAATAAGATGATGTATCTGTAATAACTGAACAAAGTTATGCTAATATAAAGGGAAAAGAGTTCGTTTTCATCATACATCAACACAACTAATTTTAAATATGCTATCTTGTTAGGAAAATATTATTCTCATTTTACATGAAGTAGTTATCTCATTTTTTCTCACTTCGAAAATCGTGCCCTTTTTTTTTTTTTAAATAACGGGTCATACTTGGATTCTCTTTATTACATGAGAGTAATATTACCCCTTGTTATATGCCAGATTTGTTGTCTATTTTATCATAAAGCTACAAAAAAAAAAAAAAGGTACACATTCTTAAAGAAACCTGCACCAAAATACCTTAGAATACCAAAGCCTTTCACTTCTCTCAAGGCACATACAAGGCCCTAGAAAAGTTAAAAGTTAAAAGTATTTCTTTAATAGTCAGTAACATTTTTTTTATAAAAAATTAATTGAACCATATATATATATATATATATATATATATATATATATATATATATATATATGCTTGTCCATTAAAATTAGAAAACTAAATTAAAAACGACATATAAATATAAAAAAATATAAATCAGTCATTTATAATTGGGAAATGTATCTATCATGTTGTAGAAACCAAAAATTTTATCATGTTAAGAAAAAGACAAACCAATTCATTAAATAAAGTGTCCCATCACTATTTTTGATATCATATATATCATCTTTTTCTTAACATGACAACAAAATGGTTCCTATAACATGAGTGATTTAACTCTTATACTTTCAATAACTTCTTATCAATTCCAGAATGATATAACCACGTACAAAAAAACTAAAGTTGAAAATGTTTACCAAAAAGAATAAAAACAAAAATAAAGTTGAAAACAATTTTACAAATAGAAAAAAACTAGGGAAGGGTTATATTTATAACCTAAATAATTTACAAACTCTTACAACCGTATCTTAACTATTGATTTCCGCCAATCAATGGTTGTCATTTATTGTGAATTAATAATTAATTAATAAATTTAATTTGCAAAAATCTTAACCATTGATTGACGGAAATCAACGGTTAATATATGGTTGTAAGAAGTTGTAAACAAAAATAGGTTGTAAATATAACCTTCCCCTATAAACAAAACTAATTTTTTTTATTGAAATTAAATTAAAAATAAATAACACAGGGACAAAAAATATATTTTACCTCCTGCCTGCAGGCCGCAGGGTATGGCAGACCAATATTATTATAACATTTTTTTGCCCTTGTCAAACGTAGAAAAACCATTAAATAGTATCTGATTCCCCTATAGATGTTATTCTCTCGTTATAACGGATTTAAATCCGAGAAAGCTTTGAAGTTATAATACTGAATCAGTAGAAGCAACGCCCTATCAACAATAATTGATCATCATAGTAAAAAAAATTTGGAATGGAACCTTAGTTGATCGCACAGAATTCTCACGCATCACATCTAATGATGAGGGAAGTACACTATTAGAAACTGTTATTAGTGGCAACTCCCAGGGAAAAGAGAGAGAAAATTTTATTCTTTTTATACATAATGTTGACAGAGAACCAGTTATATATAGTAGTACAACACAGCCGAAATAAGTATATTGGAAAATACGATACATGATGGAGTTATTGATATAGCAAAACCTTGTCATGGCTAATATTGCCGAATAGCTGAAACAATT
Organism: Gastrolobium villosum; assembly: GCA_032173675.1. NCBI lineage: Eukaryota > Viridiplantae > Streptophyta > Magnoliopsida > Fabales > Fabaceae > Gastrolobium > Gastrolobium villosum. The sequence continues at coordinate 33,570 of JAVKPL010009974.1, forward strand.
TCAGTAATGCCTTCAAATTTTCTCCTTTCTTTGAGAAGCATCTTAGCTAAATCAAGTGCCCGCCGTTCGCAGGTTGCCCGTTTAGCAGCATCAGCAATTGATTCAAAATCCTCAACATGTGCCACACCAACTATTCTCCTGTCAAGCAAATAAAATAACAGATATATTAATACATATATATTTGTAGAGTTATTCCCCTCTATATATGCATTTATACATATACAGATAAATTGCACAAAGAGAACCAATGTCAAATATCCAATTAGTTCCATTTGAAAAATCATGGACCATACTTTGAGATAAAAGCCTTGTTACATTAGTCACGAAAAAGGTCACCAAAACTTTATATGAAGATAAGCTCTAAAACTAGGTATAATTAATCTTACTATGAAATGAAATGAGAGTGCAACAGTGAGATGTTGAAATGGAAATCTGAGGGATGAAATCACGGGAGAAGATACAAGGTAAAAATCACCAAAAATTCTCTAGAATTCTTTATATTATGTGATATCAAATATTTAGTTACAAAAACATTATGTTTAACGCTGAAAACCTATTGGGAAATTAAACAGTCATTGCTTATTTCTAAATAATCTAGCAATGCAACGATAAATGACCGATTTATATCTAAGACGCCCACTTACGCAAGAGCCCGTTGGCAGCTTGAAAAAAGAATAATGCACATGCTCATTTTAACTTTTGCTGAAATTCAACATTTTTATTAGAAGAATGGAAGCCACAAGCCGGCAATGATGAAAATCCAAACCACTTAGTTAAAAAGGCTATACCATATCAATGACTAACTTTTCTCACCATATCTTTTTTGAGATAGGATATTCATACTACCACATTTTTCTACTACCACTTCACTACCACTCTAATCACCATTGAATTCAAAAGTTATTTTCCTTTTTTCTCTCTTCATTTAACTTTTCCTCTAATCCAATGGTGATTGGAATGGTAGTGAAGTGGTAGTAGAAAAACTTGGTAGTATGAATATCATACCTCATCTTTTTTTGCTATAAGAAAAAAAATTATTAGAGAAGGAGTGTCTTACCTTATCATTTTGGCAGCACCAAAACCAAGACTGTCATGAAACAAATCTCTCATGTATTTCTTCTGTACAAGCAACTGAACCTCAGGATTGTCATAGATTGCCGGAAGATATGCCTCGCCAGCACCATTTCTGTGCTCGTCCCAAAGTGCAGTGAATTTATGATAGAAAATATTCCAAGTGTCTTCAATTGTCTTAAGAATCCACTCCTTGTATGCCTGCATAACATAGAGGGTTTTAACAACAAATAACACTCTTTTCCCCTATAATCAATGGTCTTCAGCAATTATTAAGAATTAGAGTTTATCTGTCAAATCTCATTATCTCATTCACCCTGCGATGCAATACAATGCAGTAACTAGACTGAAAGGAACAGACCAACAGATAAACAATGTTAGTTCAGCTAACAGCAGAGAACTCCTCAACAAAGACAAAGGCAATAGGAGAGAAACAGGAAATATAGAAAGGGAACTCCCAAAAAGTAGTCAGTGTAGGAGAGCTGTCCAATCTAAATGCCGATTCCCTTAAACAGAGTAACAGACCATATGCTGAACATATGCAGAACAACAAAGTCAAACAATGAAAACGATTCTCTATCCTATAACCAAGTCTTCATTTGTTACTAGTGATGGGCTAAGAGAGCTCATAGTTCTCCAAAACTATCTCTAAGGTTGTGTTTGGATAAAGCATGTTAAAATTCCAGAGAATTTAAAATGCAAGGAAATCTAATTGCATCAGTTTGATTCCTTTCATTCGTAAAATAATTTGTTTGATATCCAATTGTAGGATTTGAAATTTATGTCAAAATCATCCATAATATAACCATTAGATTTTGTAACAAGGCCAACACAAGATGCAACAAGGCAATGGAGAATATCAAACGAGGATCTCCACCTTCATATTCATTGACGGCCTTATCAAATGCAAGGTTGTGAAGCACTTCAGTGGCAAAGGAATATATTAGTTGGTTGTTGCTTGTTTCCTGGTATGGGATTTGAAGGTGTTGTGTTGAGTCGTCATTGAGATGCTGGGGTTTGGTGCCGGATATTCCCCATATTTTTGGCTGCCGGAAACACCATGAACACAGGTTTTGGAATCATCCGTCTCTCTTCACCCAAATCCAGAAACACCATTTATTGGAAGAAAAATTTGCAGAAAGACAAGCGAAAGCAAGAAAGAAGAAGAACCAGCACTGCATCACAGATAGAGCGTGAAGACATATCAAAAGGGGATCTGGAACCTCACAAAGCTGAAATTTTTTAATGGATTTTCCAGGGAAAAGGTTGTGTTTTGTTTACAGGAGAGAAAGGGTGGCAAGCACTGTGCATTACCCACAAGAGAGAGATAGATGACAAGGATTATAGAAATTCAATCGAATGACATGGAGTTCAAATTCTCTATTTTAGACAACAATATGTTGTATCAAAATACCTCAGAATCTTAAAAATCCTATCTTACATATCCAAACAAGATATTTCGCAGTAAAGAATTTTAATTCCTCTCAATAAATACATTTCCATCTTAAAAATTCCTCATCCAAACACACTAAGACTTCTCAGATCTCACATGGTATAATTCGGATACCTCATCAACATGCACACCAAGGGACCCTTCTCTTAATTAGGAAAACAAGGCACCAGTTATTAGCACCACACAGACAAAAGAAGGGAACAATACAAGTTAATTCAAAACAATAAATAAGTACAAAAGAAGCAAACATTGGAAACTTCATTGCCGGTACAAATGACTTGATATCTCTAAAGATATGTAGGACTACTTGAAGATAGTCAGCCTCTGCCATGAAAACAAGCTACCAAAGTGAAATAAAAGTTACAACATTAAAGAAAGAGAGAGAAATTTGTAACATAGGGTTAGATCACTAGAAATATATGGACGGCAATAACAACTACAGATTAAAAATAAAAGTACAAAAACAAGTGCCACAGTAGACATGAAGAAAAAGAGAACCTACTTTTCGATCATCTTCTTCATTAGCATGTCCATCTTGTGCAAAGAAAGCCAAAATCAAGTTTCCCAAGAATGCTCCAATATCATAACCCATTGGTCCATAAAAAGCAAATTCTGAGTCAATAACTTGAGTTGATTCAGGAGTAACCATCATAGAACCAGTGTGTAGATCTCCATGTATTAGTGCCTGGGCCCTCTCACAGAACCTATAGGAATATGAAATCTTATTAGAAAAAATCTAACAACAAAACCACTGCATATAATGGGTAAAAAAGTGAGTCATAATACTTAGATTTCAGCTCAGCAACTTCAAGCTTCAGTAGATTGTCCTTCCGAACAGCCTCGGCATCATGATCAAGATAAGGGGAAGTCCACCGATTATATTCAGAAACTTTATAAGGGTCAGAGAAAACAACCTGCTCAGTGAGCCTGCATAACTCCACATTTCCACAAAATTCGCCAACTGCATGAAGCCGGTATGAATTCAAGCTAATGATAGCATGTCTTAAGGTAACATCAGTAGATAATTATATGTGCAAGAACCTTTCTTATAGTCACAAGAACAGCACACCATTTATTCCATCCATTTTCAAACGAAAAGCTTAATAAAGAGGTAACTTTGTTAATGAAAAAGAAACATAGCACAGGTAACCACATCGGGGGAACCAATGTTTCCAATACAAAAACAAAGTTAATCAAACACTCTCAGCTCAATTAATTTTTAGGACAGATTAAAAAAAATGATACTGTCAATCAGTGAAGGAAACAAATAAACTTAAATGAAAAAAGTGACAAGGGAAAGGCCATACCGTCACGTTTGTGCTCAGTAGTGGAACGGAAAAGGAGAGACGTAAAGAAGAGTGTCTTTGCCATGAAATCAGCCATGTGCTCAGCCAGCAAAGGGTACACAACCCCAGCAATCAACCCTTTTCTGAGGATTATGTGTGGGGGCTCCAAGTAACGCATACCGATCAAAGACATAGTACGGTCAAAGTGATACAATTCCGGGACATGCTCAGGGCACAAGCGACCCTCTGCTTTCAGAGCCAGCGACTCAAAATATGCTCTCTCCTTCGTCATTGACCATGATTCCCCTATGGAACGAACGTACGGAAGAGCCTACAACAACGCCACCAATTCCAAGACCCAAAAACAAAAGTTTGAACTTTCAAACAGAAAGCAAAAAATGAAACGAGATTCTTGATTGCCCATGATTTTTTGGAACAGTGGGTGGGTGATGGTAAGTGAAAATGTTACCTGTTTGATGACAAGAGAACCTGCGGAGTTGACGACAATGTAGACAAAGTTAAGGTTGCCATCTCCAACTTCTTTGACAGATAAATCATCAAATTTGTTGCCTAGCTTGGAGGAGAGGGCAGGGACAGACTTTATGTATTCGATCAGCGTCTTCTCATCGAGCGGTCGGAACTCGGAAAAAGCCATTGGGGCCGGTGGTGATGGTGGCGGTGGTAAGGTTTTAAGGAGGGAGAGTAGCAATGGTGCTCCAATGTGGAATCTTTGTACATAGTGCGTTTTACCTTTCGTCGGAGAGACGCAATAGGTGAATTTTACCGGGGTCAAGGAAAGGTGATGACTAATGAGTGATTGACAGACTTGTAGGAAATGAAAAATGAAAATGCAACGAACCTGGTCAGAATTTGTTTTTTTTTTTTTTTTTTGGAAATTGCTTTGAGCTATGATGCACAAGTAAAAATGTAGTGGAGCAGGAGCACTTGGGATTCATTAGGGTAGGGGAAAGAGAAAGAAAGAAAAAATAGAGGACAGAGAAAAGAAAAAAAAAATAAAAAAATAAATACAAATGTCATATTTTGATTAGAATGATTACCGGTCATTGACCCGGTCGAGATACTGGATTATTGGATCACTGGTTCAACCGCATGACCCGTTAATTATATGGAATTTTATAATTTATATTAAAAAATTATAAACATACTCAAATATCTAAGTAAAAATGACAAAAAATTCAAATATTTTAATATAAAAAATAATAAATCACATATTATTATACAATAAAGGATCAAACAAAAATATAATGATCGTAATACGAAGCATTAGGTTCAGAAAATGATATCTCTAACTATAAATTAAATCAAAATTTTCTGCATAGTGCATAATTGAGATAATATTAGTGTTGTAAGCACATAAATTATGTAAGTCAATAAGTAAAAAATATATTTAAATATGTCCACTATGAAAAAAAATTGGAATTTTTTTTTTGGACCGGGTCGGGTCATCGGTTAACCGACCGGGTCACCGGTTTTCATGTCGGGTCGGACCGGGTCGCACCGATTCTGATGCATGGCCGATCCGTTGCTTGAACCGGATCGGTTTACCGGTTCACGGGTCGACTCGGCCGGGTCAGTTCGGGTTTAATAACACTGCTACAAAGTACACGAGCACATTAAATTTTTTTCATGATGCACCGACAAGGGACATGGGAGATATACGACACGCCGACACGTTAATTTTAAAAAATGTCATATTTGGACACGTTTTGATATTAAATAAAAATTTTAATATATATAATATAATTTATATTTAATACATATAAGAATCTAGAATAAATCATATAACGAATCAAATTTTTATATTTAATAACATAAATTTAAATAAAAATAATTTCTCGTACTTTGTTAATTTTTCATGATAAATTTCATAATAGAAAAAAATTAATTTATAATTTTTTTTTTATATTTAGTTAGTAAAATAAAATTAAGATTAAAAAAAACGTGTCCAAGTGTTGACCGCGTGTCCAAAAAAGTTGACTGCATGTCTGAAAAACGTGTCAGAGAGTTGACTGTGTGTCCCCAAATATTAACTGCGTGTCCATGTCGGACACGCGAAATCTTGAAAAAATCCATGTCCGTTGCTTGGCTATGAGGGCCGTTTAACAGAGGTGAAATCTTTTTATGGGAAAAAAATAATTTCTGAAAATATGATGAGAAATTTTTTTTACTAGATAAATTACTAAAAGGTGTTTGGTAGACTAAATCTTTTCGTGAATGCTCGGTTAATTTTATTGATGCTGTGTTAATTTTCCATTGTATGGTAATCTTCCTCAACCATTTTATATAGAAAAGCAAATGATGAGAAAAAAATTTCTCATACATATTTTCACTTCAACTCCTACCAAATATAGGCAAATAATTTCCCATCCCATTTTCCTATGAAATCTTTTTCACCTCCAAACAACCACCCCCTAAGGGTGTCCCCCGACCGAAAGCCAAAGACTAATCTCCTCAAGATAGATAGATCACATTATCGTGGGTACAATCCCTCCCAACAAAGAATCATGTAAAAAAGTGAGCTGATTCCATTCTTGTTAATACCCACATCATCGGTGGTAATATGTGATTTACCGGGAAAAAGTGAGCTGATTGCGCTTGTTATTAATATCCACCTTGATAACTTACACAAATTATTCCATCAATATTTTACTTTCTACTAAACATAAATTTTGAAAACTTACTTAATTTACTCAATAATATCTCATCCTATCAAACAACAATAATATCTCATCCTATCAAACAACTTTTTATCAATTTTACCAACAATTTTCTTTACCCATTATTTCTCTACTAATTATATTTACGTGGTTAACAAAATTTTTTCCTCTACCAAACACAACT
>JAVKPL010009975.1:0-40624 GCA_032173675.1 Gastrolobium villosum
AGTTTTCATCAGGATCGCGGTAACAAAGAGGCTGTGGATCCACGTTCGTTGTTGAAATTTGTGAAGATGGAAATTCCATTATTCGATGGAACCAATCCTGATAATTGGATTTTCAAAACGGAACTGTTCTTTGATTTACAGAGAGTTCCACCGGAGTTGAAGGTCCAGTTAGCCGGTTTGAGAATGGAGGGTACAGCATCCTCGTGGTTTCAATGGAAGTTTAAGAGTGGAACTATTCGTTCATGGATGGATTTTGTGACAGCCTTGCATCAACGCTTTGGAGTTTTACCACAGAAGCACATCACGGGTAATCTTTCCAAGTTATCGCAACAAGGTTCGTTGAAAGAATATTTTTCTGAATTCGAAAAATTAATGAACCAAACACAGAATCTAAGTGAAGATTTATTACTTAGCTTCTTCGTGTCTGGTCTGATTCCTGATTTGAGAAGAGCTCTGGAAATTCATGATCCTAAGTCATTACAACAAGCTATGGAACTAGCCACAGTGTATGATTCCCATTTTTCAGAGTTGAAGGTGTCCTTACAGTCAGGAACAAAGAAGGGTCTGTATCGTTCTTTTCAGCCTAATGAGGGAGTTAATGGATCAGTAATCGGTTCAACTTCTTCGGTTGCTGCTAATACATTATCTTCTACAGCCAATACCACAACAGCGGGTTCAAAAATTCCATTCAGGAAACTATCTAGTGAGGAAATGAGTCGTAAGAGAGAGCTGGGTTTGTGTTTCACTTGTGATGACAAATGGACCTCTAAACACAGATGTCCCAGTAAGATGTTGCTGATGGTGGGTGAAGAATTAGATGATGATGAGGAGGAAGAAAAGATGGTTTGGAATTCTCAGAATTTGGGAAAAGAGGATGCAGCTTTGCACTCCTTATCAGAAGGAACGTTCCATAAGTCCTTCCAATTTCTAGCTCACATAAATGGGAATGCTATACCTATTTTGGTTGACACTGGTAGTACACATAATTTTGTTAAGACAAAATTAGTCAGTGAGTTGGGGTTACAAATGACTCGAATTAAGAGGATGAGAGTTTTCCTTGGTAATGGGGAGTTTATGATTTGTGACCATAAATGCAAAGAGGTTCACTTGTGGATACAAGGTGAGGAGTTTATTGTGGATTTATGGGTACTAAACTTGGAGAAGCTGGATTTGATCTTGGGAATATGTTGGTTGGAGCAGCTAGGCAAGGTGACACATGACTATCATCTTATGGCAATGGAATTCCAGTGGAAGGAAAAAAATATCCAACTTACAGCCTCATCAACAACAGTTGACCAGGATCACATTCCAACTGATCAAGCTGAATGCTGGGCTATGCAGTCTGCTGATCAAACAGATATGGCCAACGAGGTTAGTACAGAATTAATAGTGTTACAGTCTTCTGTTAATGAGTTGTTGTGGCCAATTCTTTTGCAATTTCAATCTGTATTCAATATTCCAAATGAATTGCCACCTTTTCGAGACATTGTACATGCAATTCATTTGGAACCAGGAGCGCAACTAGTGAATGTGAGACCATATCGATATGGCCACCACCAAAAGGAGGAGATCGAAAAACAAGTGGCTGACTTATTGGAATCTGGATTCATTAAAACCAGTACCAGTCCTTACTCATCACCTATTTTACTGGTCAAGAAGCATGACAATACGTGGCGGATGTGTGTGGATTATAGAGCATTGAATAAGATCACAGTTCGGGATAGGTTTCCAAAACCAACAATCGATGAGTTGATGGATGAGTTGGGTGGATCAGCAGTCTTCTCAAAGCTAGACTTGAGAGCCGGTTACCATCAAGTTCGAATGCTTCCCCAGGATGTGTCTAAAACTGCTTTTAGGACACATGAAGGACATTATGAATACTTGGTCATGCCATTTGGTTTGACAAATGCTCCTAGCACCTTCCAAGCAGTTATGAATCAGATTTTTAAGCCATTTTTGAGACGATTCATTATAGTGTTTTTTGATGATATTCTGGTTTATAGCAAAGCCATGGAAGAACATGCTCAACATCTGAGTTTAACACTGCAATGCTTACAACAGCATAAGTTCTTTGTGAAGTTGAGTAAGTGTGCCTTTGGAGTAGGAGAGATAGAATACTTGGGACACAAGGTGTCACAACAGGGGGTTCATGCAGATGGGAAGAAGATAGAAGCTATGCTGTCATGGCCAGTACCGAAAACTGTCAAGCAGTTGAGGGGATTCTTGGGGCTCACTGGGTATTATAGGCGTTTTGTGAGACAATATGCGACCATAGCAGCTCCTTTAATCGATCTTTTACAACAAGGAGCTTTTGTTTGGTCTGACAAGGCTTTCACTGCCTTTAATCACTTGAAACAAGCAATGGTTGAAACCCCTATTCTCAGCCTACCAGATTTTTGAATTCCATTTGTTTTAGAGACTGATGCTTCTAATACTGGTATAGGGGTTGTGTTGTTACAACAAGAGAAACCTATAGCCTTCTTCAGTAAAAGGCTGGGTCCAAGGATGGCTATGGCTTCAACTTATGTCAAGGAATTGTATGCCATCGCTGAGTCAGTGAAAAGATGGCGACAATACTTGTTAGGGGTCCATTTCATTATAAGAACAGATCACCAGAGCATCAAAGAATTGCTGGGACAAACGGTACAGACATTGGAGCAACAAAAATATGTATGCAAGTTAATGGGGTACTCCTTTACCATCGAATACAAACCTGGTAAACTAAATGTCGTTGCTGATGGTCTGTCCCGAAGTCTGGAGGAGAACAGTGCATTGAATGTTATACGGGTTGAACCTTCATTTGACTTGATTAATCAAGTGCAGGTTGAAAATGCAGAAGACAGTCACCTCAAGGAGATTCATCGGAAACTACATGCAGATCCTTGTTCCTTACCATTGATTTCGGTCAAGGATGGAATTTTGTTCCATAAACAAAGGATGTTACTCAGTTCACAATCCAGATTGATTCCACTGATAATATGTGAGGCTCATGACTCTCCTGTGGGTGGACATGCTGGAGTGCTTCGAACCTTGCTTCGAATCTCTTCTTCATTTTATTGGGAGACAATGCGGAAACAGGTCAAGGAGTATGTGAACCAGTGCCAATTATGTCAACAAATGAAGAACATGACTCAAGCTCCATATGGTCTGCTCCAACTTTTGCCAACTCCGGATGGTGTGTTTGAAGATTTGACATTGGATTTTATTGTTGGCCTACCACTCTCTAATGGACTGACAACTATCCTGGTTACAGTTGATAGACTCACCAAATATGCCTACTTTGGTGGATTGCCTACTTCATTTACAGCACCAAAAGTGGCTCAGTTGTTTTGTGAATTGGTAGTACGCAATCATGGCTTCCCAAAATCTTTGATTTCTGACAGAGACACAATTTTCTTGAGCCAATTTTGGAAGGCTTTGTTCAAGTTCAGTGGTACTACATTGAAGACAAGTACATCTTACCATCCCCAAACAGATGGCCAAACAGAGGTCACTAACCGATATGTGGAGCAATATTTGAGGATATTCTGTCATGACCAGCCCCATTCTTGGTCTAAAATGCTTTGTTGGGCTCAATTTCATTATAACACGGCCACACATTCGGCTATTGGAGTATCACCTTTTCAAGCTCTATTTGACAAGTGCCCTACACTGATTCCATACTATCCTCGGGGCATGGTGCAAGTGGCAGCAGTTGATGATATGTTGGAGCAACGTAACATACTATTAGCTACATTGAAGAAGAACTTGCAACAAGCACAGAACAGAATGAAAGTTCAAGCTGACAGACATAGGCGAGAGAAGATTTTTCAAGAAGGAGACTTTGTATGGGTCAAGTTGCAGCCTTACCGTTAGGTGTCGGTTGAACGCATGAGCTATCATAAATTGGCTAAAAGGTTTTTTGGACCTTTCAAAATTATAAAGGTCATCAGCGATGTGGCTTACCAATTACAGTTGCCAGTAGAAAGTAAGATTCATTCTACGTTTCATGTTTCCATGTTGAAGCCATGGTTTGGTCCTCCACCAGATAAACCAGTGTTCATGCCATCTTTCACAGTGGACAACAAGCCTGTTCAAGTACCGGTTGCCATCTTAAATACTCGAAGTTCTGTCATTCGGGGACAACAGTTTACAGAATTTTTAGTTCAGTGGTCTGATTCTCTTCCGGAGGATGCATCGTGGGAACCAGAAGCTGAGTTAAGGAGAGCTTATCCGCATCTTAACCTTGAGGACAAGGTTTTGGTCGAAGAGAGGGGGTATGATACGAATGGAGTTGCACAGGGACATGAACAGCCACGTAGGGAGAGGAATCCTTCATCCAGACTGAGGGACTATTATTGTTAGTTGTATAAAGATGCTTTGTAATATTTTAAGGTAGGGAGAAGTGACACGTGTTGGGTATAAGGGTGTTATTGTACATTTGTTAGCATTGTAGTAGGGAAGTTAGAAAGCTGTTAGAGAAAACTATAAAAGGAAAGAAACATGTAACAGAAAGGCATTCTGAATAATATTGAAGTTGAAACCCATTTTTCCTTTGTTTTCTTCGTTCTCTCTCCCTGCCGCTCAGGAGCAGTGTAATAATGATATCCAAGTTAAATTAGAAAAATTGAATAGAACTCAACTCAGTTAATATTTAGTGTAACAGTGACCATTGTGCCACTGCTCTAAGATAAATTTATTTAAATGCCGCGCCAAAATATAATTTCACCAAACTGTCACGAGGGCAAGTTCGCCCAGAGCAGTAGCGAACTTGGTATGCTGATGTGTCAGCTTCCTGATGGTGTCAGAGTTCGCTTCTGACACAGGCGATCTCGGTCAGGCCACGTGGCTTGCATGCAGCAGAGGTCGTGTGTCAGAAGCGAACTCTGACACCACTAGGAAGCTGACACATCAGCATACCAAGTTCATTAATGCTCTGGGCGAACTTGCCCTCGTGGCAGTTTGGTGAAATTGTTTTTTGGCGTGGCATTGAGGTAAATTTGTCTTGGAACAGTGACATAATGTTACTCTCCCATATTTAGTCTGGTCTCGAATCTATTTAGTTTTTTTCGTGTTAAAAATATTTTTATATTATTTTATTTTTGATTTTTTATAAACTTTTTTAAAAAATAATTATATACACGAGCGGATAAATTAATTTAATTTTTATGGGATTAATTAATTTGACTTGAGAAAAAAATTGAAAATTAACCCAAATGTACAAGTTTTTTTTTTTTTTTTGTATAAACCATAAATATACTTCGGTGAAGACAATTTTATTGAGGACAGATTCAAAACTAAATACTTTCTAAACTGGATCCAATATGATCCGTAATCTATGAAGCACCGACACTTCAAAAATCCTGACGTGTCGTGTCCGACACTTCCCGACACTCTCGGACACTCGGACACTCCCCGACACTTCAACATGAGTTATAAAAATTTAAAAAAAGTTCAAAGGTTGCGTTGCGTTGAGTTTTTAGTTCCAATTATTAGATTCGTTGGATTGCGATTACCATTTTATTTAATTTAATATAAATATTTGGGATATCTTATGTTTCTGTGCAAAATTTATGAATATTATAAGTTTAGATTCATTTTTTTTGTTAAATTATTGAATATTAAATATAATATACACTACATAAATTAAAAATATTATTTAATATCAAAACGTGTTCTAACGTGTCGAAATCTAACATTTTTTAGAATTAACGTGTCGGAGTGTCGTGTCGTATCGTGTCACGTGTCCCGTATCGGTGTGCATGTTACATAGTCCGTAATGACCCTAACTTTTTCATTTTCAACGTGCAAATTATAATGAACAGTGCATCCCAACGACCTGGGAGCTCATTGATCACATGTACGGCTCCTAAATTGCAATTCAACCCACGATCACGCGCTGGACATTAAAAAATAGTTTGCTGTCGTATGAAATGACGTAAACTTCATTAGAACATATATAAATCTAAAATAAAATTAATCACTTGCATTCCACCCACCCCACCCCTAAAAAATTATTCACTTTCCTTTACTTTTGCTTTGTTTATTTTCCATCACGTACAGTTGTTATAATTATTATTATGGGAAAAATGTTTATTCTTTTAGATGATATAACTTATATCTTTCACTCTCACAAAGAGTTAGGACACTCAACTTTATATTTTTTTATCTATTCTCTCCTCCTTTATTTATCTCTTTCTTTCATTTAAAATGGCACAACCTTACATTCTTTAAAATGACACACACTTTACCCTATTATTATTTGCCCTTCTCTTTTCTTTTCGCAGGCTGAATTACATTGAATCCACCTTTTAGACAAAGTGCAATAATATAACCCTCACACTGAACATTCCTAATCATTTCTTAAACCATGTTGGTATAAGTTCATTGGTGGTTCACTTTTGGTGAACTCGTTCGGTTTATAATTCTTTGCCTTTATAATGCTAACACCTATCAACTGACTTGTATCTGGGAGCTTTCCAAGGGCTATTTCTTATTTCTTATTCATTTTCACTCTTTTCAACCGTCCCAAAAGCCTTGAGCATCCAGAAACAGTACTTCCTTGCCAATGAAATGCAAAGATTTCTTGGGCTGGACATTGTCTAAATTTTGCAAAGAAAAATAGCCGTACTCCATTTGGATATTTGAGATGATGTGTCATACATTCATACCCCACTAGTGTTGGCATCACATACATATTCCCATGTGACATGCTATATATATGGAACAAAGACACACAATAAGTCACAATTTTAACTTTCTATGTGTCATGTTGAGTGTGCCTTATACACATGTAAAAGATAGGATTATTTTATATCAATATAATTTATTGAATTGTTTGAGTGATGAGATTAGGTCTATTTTCCTCAAAAGAGTAAAGTATAATCAATAAACAATGCTCAAAGAGATAGTGATATAAAGCTTGGTGAGAGTCACCGTGAATAGTCTCAAGTAGGATGTGCAAAATAACCAAAAAAATTGAACCGAACCGAACCGCTCTTAAAATAATCGATTTTTAAAAACCAGTTCATGAACCGAACCGGTTTCTAAAGAACCAGTTTATGAACTGAACCGGTTTTTAGAACCAGTTTAAGAACAGAACCATTTTGAACCAACCAGACCGTTTCCGAACCGAATCGAACCATTTTCAAACCGAACCAAATTGATTTTTATAACTTTATTTTTTTAATTTTTAATTTTTTTCTTTTCAAAATGGGGTCGACCCGAACCGGTTTCAAACTGAACCGAACCGAACCGTTTCCAACCGAACCGAACCATTTAAATTAATTTGGTTCGATTTTTCAAAAAAAAAATCGGTTCGGTTCGACCCATGCACATCCATAGTCTCAAGTGAAGGCAGAGAGCAAGTAGGTGTCAAAGGGCAATGTGGCATCTGTAAAGTAATAGCTCTAAAATTTGTGTGTTGTAAGTGTTTCTTCAATGGTTGAAGAGGGGTATAAATATGTGGAAAAGATACTCCAATGATAAGTAAGAGAATAAGCCATAACCATTTTTTGTTGGGTCGTGCTAAGAGAGCTCATGGCGAGGAGAGACCGCCAACCATGGGCTAAGTGAGCAACAATATTAAGTGGGTTTGGAACATCATAATCAAACTCAAAACCTTAAGGCATTAGGTGGACGAGTCCTTTCACTTATATGGTGCTCACTTAGTCCATTCTAAATCAATGGGGGACTTTTTCACTAAATCATTCACACTTAAATTCCTCAACATCTCCCTCGCTCCCCCTCCCCGTGTGAGTCCTAGGCCCATATTCTTTCCCTATCAAGGAGAAGGTTCTTCGAGTATTCATGGGGTTCATCAATGCTTGGCTTCTCATCAAACATTGGCTCCCACATCAAGACGTACTCAGATCACTACAGGCTAATCCACCATTAACTCTGATACCAAATGAAAGATTTATAACTCCTGGATCATGAATATGATTATAAAACACCCAAACAATATGAAATTAAAATTGGGATTGTGTGTAACTTGTTGGGCCATCACAAAATTGGAGGAAATGAGGGACTACATGTAAGGATCTTTCTCTCTATCGCCTATTTTGAAAGTGGCAACCTTCTTGCAATGGTAGCATGACTACTTATTGGGCTTAACCTTAATAAATAGGTTAGATATGAGACCTAGCCAAATACTCTAAAAAGAGTTTGCGTACACGGGGTCCATCCATCATGGAAACCAGGATCATACTAAAGCCTAAACTACTGTCCAACTAGGTCCAATGTCAATAGATGTCGTAAGCCCAACTCAACATGATCACAATAGACTAATCAAAATACTTAAAATTGGAATACTCATTAATCCGATTAATTTAAAACACAAAATTAATTAATTAATATTGCTCATATAAAGAAAATTTTCCAACATTTTTACCCTAGTTGGAACTATTGTGTATCTGGCAAGCACACTCACATGTATATGTGAGTTGTGTTGGTGGAGGGAGTGAAATCCTCTACAATGAGAATCTAAAAGTCTCACTTTAAGAGTGCAAAAGAGTAAGCCCTTAAACAGAGTGTGAAACTTTTTATTCTAAATTAATAATGCACTATGTAGAATGTATGTACTCATCTATATATATATATATATATATATATATATATAATAGGTTTCGATCTGGACTCGATTCTCAGTCTATTATAGTAAAGAGAGAGAGAGAGAGAGAGTAGTTGTTCGGATATCGAAAAATGGTTGATAACAACATTGGAGGTAGTTCCTCAAACGACAATGGTGTTATCAAGGAACAAGACAGGTTGCTGCCAATAGCCAATGTTGGTCGGATCATGAAGCAGATTTTGCCTCAGAATGCAAAAGTATCGAAGGAAGCAAAGGAAACAATGCAAGAATGTGTGTCAGAGTTCATAAGCTTTGTAACCAGTGAAGCTTCAGAGAAGTGCAGGAAGGAAAGGAGAAAGACCGTGAATGGGGATGATATCTGCTGGGCCCTGACAGCACTAGGTTTTGATGACTATGCAGACCCAATGAAAAGGTACTTGCATAGATATAGAGAATTAGAGGTAGATAAGGTCACTCAAGAAAGAGGAAATAGCCCTGAAGATAAAGATCAACTATATAAATCGTGCAACAGAGATATTAGGCTCTAACCAATTAATGCTAACTGAAGTAGAAGAATGTGTCTCAGTAGTTTTTTGCATGCTTTGTTTAATGATCTATTGAATTTGAGAATCAACAAGTCTTGTCCATGGTTTCTTCAGAATTCAGTTTTTATTTATAACTTAGCTTCATAGCATGTTATTGCTCAACCATTTATATCTCTCCATTATGTTTTCGCCAAATCAGATAACAATTTTCTGTACTTCAAACAGTTCTTCTTTGTTATTAATTGATGATAGCTAGATTAATTAATCTAGCATGTACTTTCACAAGAATTCTAGATTCAAGAATATGAAAGGTTGTTCATCCTTCAAGCAAAGTTTCACAAGAAGACAGAAAAACCGGGTTAGTAAATCACTATAGTTTGATCTGAGTTTCATAGAGGAGAATTAATCTAGGAATTTGCTCACACTTTCATTTTTGTTGATGAATTCCCAAGATTAATTTCCATGAATTTTCCACCGTTAATTTGATAACCTGTAAGATCGATGTTTATGTTCGATTTCATCTTTGTTTAGATTCTGGTTCATTGTATTTGTCTTGTACCAATCTTATTTAAACTCTCCATCGCCGTCACCAAACAAACAAGCATAAACTAAGTAACTTTCTAGGGTTTCTTTGCATAGTCAATTGTAAGCATCAATTAATTAGTATCTTCACTAGGTGTTGAGTTAATTTTTTTAAGCTTCAGAGTAAGGTTAGGGTTTCCTTAAAACTCATTTTTTAACCGCTTGGACCACAACTTCTACTGGGCTCAATTAGTATTATATTATGAGGGAGTGGGGAAATTGGTGATTACTTAAAAGAAAATAACTAAGGTTTGAAATAATGTTATCAAATTGGTATCCGTTAACGACTCAGTTGAAGTATTACGTCAGTGGATCACCTGTTCAATTTGTGGGTCACTAGTTAAATCGCTTGAATTTGGTTTAATAATAAATGTTCTAAATTGCAATTCTCATAGCATGAACGGTTTGAAAGTTCCATTTCCGGATCAACGTCTAATCCGGTCCAATTTTCATAATACTAATTAATTATAACAATCCCACCCTTTCCAAAAAAAAAAAAAAACTTCCTTTCAATTCAAAACTTGCATTGAACAGCAACTCTCAGAAGAAATCAAGGACGAAAATTCAGGAAGCATCAACCAGACAAAATGATTTAATTTTGAAAAGTGGCAGTATGTAGAGAGCATAAATAATATTTCTTTGAAGGAAGGTATAAAGAGCTAGCCAATTAAATCATGAAAACATGAATATATACTGTACATTTGCACTTCCCTATATGGTAACGTTTTATTGAACATAGTTATATATATAACAAGGACCAAGGTAATCTTTGCCATGGCCAACGAATACTCACCAAGTGTCTTGCACGCAATTGGTTACCTTAGAAAGCATGCAACATATTTAACATCTTGCTGGTTGGAGTAACGTGTCAATGTGCCTAGAAACTAATTAGCACTAGCATAAATGAGATCGATATTGCATTCCGATGAAGACCACGAACCACACTAACTTTTTGTGAGTCTTTAGTGCATTTGTAAAAGCTAGACAAGCGGAAAGAACACTATATTTTTTTATGAAATTTATTATAGAAATATAACATAAAATTATTAACGCGATCTTTATTTTATTATTTTAATTTTTGGGTTAAAATAATTTTTTATATCATTGTCTAATTAATAAATTAGACTTTCAGAATATTCTATAATTAATTAGTTGTCTCATTCATTTCAATTCAAAATCAAGTTGTAGTTTGACGACTCAGAATGTTGAGAAAGATCATACTCTTACCATCAGCCATACCAACCTTTGAGAAGTCACAGACAAATGACCAATATAAATATCAATTAAACTTCCTTTATTTGCCCGCCTGCAGCATACATCTTTGTAAAAAGTTGCATGCAAGTGTAATGTATTACTTTTTTGCATGATTGTTTGCATCCTAGAAGAAGGGGAAAAAAAAACTCTTCTAAAAAAAAATTGTTTGTAAATTATACATAATTAAGAATGTAAGATTCACTCGTACATTTTATTAGGTTAAACTTGCTATATGTTTTAAATTGAATCAATGATAAATATTGTATTCTTACACTTTATATTACAGACAAATTTATTTTAGAAAATTCTTATCATACCATATGAATTATCGATAATTATTGAAAGTGATCAGCTGATCCATATTACATTTATTTCAATTGAACCTTAAGCACATTAATTAACCACCATCCGCACATTATTTACTCATTATTTGGCGACCTGTATATGAACAATTTGTTAGGATTAGTCTAGTGATAAGAGGTAAGAGGTTTGAGTAATGGAAAATAATACTCTCATGCTACATGAGAATAAATCATTTTCCTACACAAATTCATTTTCCGTGCCAATTAATTTTTCTTTTCTTTTTAAATATAAAATATGGGACCCACATTTAACTTCTCTCTACTTTTTTTCTCTCCTAGAATCCTACAACATAAGAAAACTTAAACCCTTGTATTTTATGAAGAGATCATAGATTTGAACCTTAGTGTCACCATTGTATTGAAATAAAAAACAAAAGTACACACCGCTTGCTAATTATACATACGCACCATAAATCTTTTTATACAGTATACTCTGCAGATTTGGAGAAGCAGAAAAGAAAAAAAAAAAAAAAGATCAATATTATGACATCAAATCAAAATATACAATATGCAGTTGATGCTATACTGGCTATGAGCTTATTTTCCACATGCATCATTTATGGGCATCATTTATGGGCACCATTTGCACTAGTCCTCCCGTATTATTGGGAACTCAAAGAAGATCGCTAAATACCTATTATTTCTTAAGGTAAGTAGTACTTATACAATTTTATTTACATTCGTAAAATTTGATGAATTACATTTGAACATAAATGGCTTGTATCTTGAATTTGTAACTTGATGAATTGTGAAAGTTTAGATACATTTGTTGTCTAACAAATAAGTTAGCGTATCGTATTTGATTTTTGAACTTCGGATCATGGGAAAGAAATAAAATGGAATCACCAATTCTCATATTTGTTTTGATCCAGATGGAAGATTATCGCACTAGCAATAGTGGCAAAGTAAAAATTAAAATCCAATAGCAACAATTTTTATCTTTAGTAAAATCTATACATATAATTTTAAACTTAATTATTTCTGTGGTCATGGTAAGAATTGGTGAAAGGAGGATACTTTTTGCCATTTCAAATGTTAATTAAATATAAAAAAAATGACTGGGATAATTTTTCTGCGGATTAAATATACTTTTTGGTATCAATAAATAATTTTTATTTTTTTTAAATGCTTTTGGTAGCTATATATTGTTAAGATGGATGTGTTAATGTCACAAATTAATGTAAAAACAAACTCTTGAAGGAGGTGGTTCTAGCTTGATATGTAAGGAAGTTTCTTCAAGAGAGCAACAAACACGTTACTAACTGGTGGTAGCTCAGTTGACAGTAAGGGGGCTAAATAAGTGGAAAAGGAAAGGTATCAGTTCAATCCCCACATGTCATTTTTTAGAAGAGTTTAAATATCTTTATCTCTAACTCGCCCCGCACTCCGGATTAGTCTCATAGCCTTCTCAAAGAGTCGAAATTTATGGAGATACTGGAGGGAGCCAACTCGCCTCAAAAAGGTAATTGGAGTTGAGTTAACTCCAAAAAAAAGAGCAACGAACACGTCTCAACCACGTTGTGTCACGATAGGTATTCTTGCAAAGGATTATTTCTTCTTTACTTTTTGCGTTTTTTAAGACGGTGTTTTTGCAAAGGGTTTTGTGGGTGGTTTTGTTTTAGATATCAACCGATGTCCAAAACCCTAACAGACTCGATTAATCCGATTTTGGATTTAAGCCTCTCCACCAAAAATTTAGACTATCTGATTTTGTAGGTGGTTTTATGTGGAGGTTATAACACCTCGTAAATTCAAATATGAATTTATATGATGTAATGTGGGTTAAAAGGGAAGGATTAGTGAAAATCCTGAAATTAGGGTCAAAATGTGTACCAAGGGCAAAATGGTAAATTGCCAAAAGCGTAAACCGAGGCATGAAAAATGGAGCTGGAGAACTCAAATGATAAAAGTAATGCCAGAAACGGATTCAGGACGAAAAATTGAGTGAATAGGCAAGTTTTGAAAATTTTGATGAATAGTGATTTTCCCAGTGTAAAAATACTGCGGTATAATTGTACTGATAAAAGTGAAATTTTTATGAGTATTTTGAGGAAATAAAAATATGTCATGAACCAGAAGAATGTGTAGATTGTGAATTTGTGATTGGAAATAGGTGAAGGATTAAAGTTAAACTGCGTGTGGGACTCGCTCCCACCCAAACCACTTAAATTTCCTTCTCCTTTTCCTACATAAATTACTTGAAAGATTGTGGAATATAAATTTTAATTATTAAGACAACAACGGTGAAACAAATATATTTCGTTATCACAAGGTAACTAAGACTTTAGGGTTAAATGATATTTTTTTTAATCACAATGAGTGTGTGATATATACTTTGCATTCAGATAACGTCTCTAATAGATGGTGAGGCCAACGGCCGCCCACGGGGTCCCACTCTCCGGTGAGCGGGCAGGGGACCGGGGAAGCCGCCCCGACTGCCCCGAAATTTTTTTTTATGGAATAATAGATCCATTCTCAAATTAACTTTGATTTTCCCACCACATCATTGTCACATCATCTTTCCCACCATAATTTCGCACAGTTCCCACCTCATTTTTGTTTCCTCTTCATTTTCATTTTGAGAAAGGTTGATTTCCCACGACATTTCCTCATCTGTTTAGGGTTCACCTTCACGGTCATGACACTTCTTCGCCCACCATTACTGACCTCTGTTTGTAAGTTTTTTCTTTTCATCTTCTTCATGAGCCCCATCTCTGATAATGGAAAGCTCTGATTATTTTGGTTTTCTTTATGTTGTGGGGAATTTCAGGTTTCGATTGCTATTGATGGGACTCTGCTACTTGCTTTACTTTCTTTTTCAAAGCACTTCTTGAGGTATTGCTTCTCATCACTCTATGGCTTAGTCGATAGTTTATGGTTGTTGGGTATGTATGCTCCTTTGCACTAAACCCAATGGCTTTAGTGAGAGCCCAAAGACCAAGTCTAACCCATGAAGATTAGGGTTAGCTGGATTGGGCAGGTATATATGGAACTTTTACTCCACTTGTGCCTCCTAAGGGTAATACACATCAGAAACAAGAAACACTCCAAGATGTTCATCATCTGAACAGTTGCCCACACGACTCCCTGATCCCCTTGAGTCATAGCCTGGAAGATCAACCGTAGAGCGGATTTTGCAACTATTCATGGTGCGTTGCTGCAGATCGTGAGGCTAAGGAAGGAGATCTGAACGTGAGGAATTATCACGCTCGCTTCTTCACCACAGGTAATCAAAGCGGTGTTCTTCATTCCTCATCGCATCGGTACGATGCGCTTCCGCGTTTCTGATGATATGCCTTCAATTGGTATCAGAGCCGGATTGTGATGGGGATTTAGATCAGCTTTGATTTATTGATTTATTTTTGTGATTTTGAAAATATGGCACCTTTAATCTGTATTTGTTATTGATATTCATGTTTTTATTCTGTATAGTTCATCTTCATAAAAGTTTAGATTTTAATCGGTAAAAATGCTTTAATCCATGGTTAGGGTCTCTCGTGTATTTCTCGATTTTTAACAAGAAGGCCAATCCCATATGATTAGGTTTCCTCCTTGCTGTTTTTTTTAATTTTTCGGAATTTTTGTGTATTTATCAATATTTTGTAAAAATTCAAGATCGAGAAACCGCGAGGAAGATGCACAGTCAGCACTTTCAGAGACTTTTCGAGGACTTCCCGATCTCAGAATAGGGGCGATCTATATATGGTTGGAAAGAGGACGGAAATACGAACGCAACAGTGGGTGGATCGCCGCCATCGGAGATCGCCGCCATCGGAGCCTGCACGCATCCCCACGCGCCTCCACAAGCGGATGAGAGTGGCCGCCACCCTCCGGCAAAGAACGGGAGAGTGAGGGAGCGTCCGGCCACTGTTTTGGGCGGTTCCGGTGGCGGTGCACTCGTATCTATGTCGCGGTCCTTCCCCAGAATTTTGGGCCTGATTTGACTTCGGGTGACGACGTGGCAGACCTGACGGCTAGGGTTCATCTTTCGCGTCCTAGGGTTTCTTGCCAAAGGATTGGGTCTTTGGGCCCATGGAAACCCTAAAGAGGCTTGAGACAGATACTATGGGCTGGACGAAAGTTGAATTCCAAAGTTGTAATATTTTATTTTATTTTATTATTATTTTTTAAAAAAAAATAGGAAGGCCATGGATTAAAGTAATTAGAATTTATTATTTAATGCTTTTATTGAATGGTATGAATTATGTGTGCGATTAACATGATATCTGGGATGACATGTCATATAGGATAGGAAGGTGCCATATTGTTGCATGATCACATGTCATACGTGCATATTTACTATTATGTCATTACATACTAGTATGATAGTTTATGCACGTAGTTTTTGATTTTAAATATTCCGGTAAAATAAAATTATGATTATCATGATTTAGGAAACAAAATCTAGATTAATGGTTATATTAATTTTGAAAATTAATTTAATTATTATGATTTTGGTAAAATCTAGAATAATCAAATTGATTATTTTTTGAGTTTAAAATCAAGACAAATAAGTAAGAAAATTTCCTGAGAGAATTCTTTTATTTTGCGAGTAATTTGTGGATTTTCTGAAATGGTCATGGAATAACACACGCTGCATACAATATTCATGTATCATGATTGTGTGGAGCACATGCTGACGTAAAGTGACCGAATTTCAGAACCTTAATGATTTCAAAATTCAGATAAGCTAAGTGATGCACGTTCATCGGCGCTCTTGCTTACATAGTTTTTGAAATCAAACAAAGGATACTCTCAATTAAATAATTCTTGGAAATTGCAAAATAATGCTTGTGTTGAATGGAACGAGATTTAAATTAAGAAATTAATTTAACCTTCAAGCGCATTATAGGACCATTAATAAAATAATCATGTGAAGCTCCATCGGATAAGCATGATTGGATTTTATTAGATTGGATCTAAATAATTATGGGAGGAGATTTAAATTAAGAAATTAATTTAACCTCCAGGCGCGTTGTGGGCCTATCAATAAAATAATCATGTGAGGTCCCACCGGATAAGCATGATTGGATTTTATTGGGTCTTAATAATTTCAAAATTTTAATAAAGTATTGTACGACCCATCGTCGATAATACAAAGTTATTAAAGATAATTTTGAAATTAAAATTCGTCAGGGATTATGAAAATTCTCAAACAAAAATGTTGAATGGGTGAAGGTTTTAAAAAATTAATTAATTTTAAAACCTGCAGGCTCCATTTGTGGGTTTATTAGTGAAATGGTTATCGCTGAAGCCCCATCGGATAAGGATAATCGGATTTCACTAGATTAAATCTTAATAAATTCAAAATTTTAGTAAAGTATTGTACGGCCCATCGTCGGCAATGCTTAGACACTAAGGATAATTTTGAAATTAAACAATGGTTAATTACATTCAACTTTGGTAAAATTGCTAACCCTCCCATCGAGGCTCTGGCAATGGCACTGAAGGCCCAAATAACAATTTTGGTTTTTACAAGTGACTTGCCCATCGTAAGCATTGTAAAGATAAACTGAAGGATTGTTAACAATAAACAAGAGTAGTTATGAGAATCTACTTGCACTTCATTTGTTTATTGCATTATTTGTTTGTAATTGTGTGCTTTATATATGTTTCAGAAAATATCTTATAAATTATTATGAGTCAAAAACCTCTAGATGGTACCAACTATGAATAAGTGAAAAGCAAATTTTTGATATTGTTCTAAAACATGGAAGCTAAAATTTGTCCTGACAATGCGAGGGCCATAGCAACCTGCAGAGGATGCATCTAAGGAAACTAAGATGCATTTCTCATATTGGGAAAGGGCAGATATGGTAGTTCTCTGCTATATTATTGTCATTTTTTCCAAATACTTGCAGAAGCAAGTGTACATGATTAAGAGTTGAGTAGAAATGCTTCAGACTCTTAATGACATGTTTGCTGCGTCTAGCAGCTCTGCTAGACAGAATGCAGTCGGTGCAGGTTTTGCTAAGAGTCTTGTTAAATCCAAAGGGAAACCCAAGGGTGGTAACAAGAACAAAACAACTTGGTTATCATTTGTCAAAACAGTTGCTATGCAGAAGCC
Organism: Gastrolobium villosum; assembly: GCA_032173675.1. Taxonomy (NCBI): domain Eukaryota; kingdom Viridiplantae; phylum Streptophyta; class Magnoliopsida; order Fabales; family Fabaceae; genus Gastrolobium; species Gastrolobium villosum. The sequence continues at coordinate 17,362 of JAVKPL010009975.1, forward strand.
GCAAGGCAAGTTCTTCAAGTGCAGACTGAAGGGACACTGAAAGAAAAATTGCCCAGAGGTGATGAAAAGAACCAGACATGGGCATATCAAGGCCTGATCAGTGACTGAGTTATTGATTTAGGAATCACTGATTATGTTTGTTACTCTTTGCAGTAGTTCAAACATGGCATACCTGTCAGTAATGGACATAAATATTTTAAGCTTAAAAATGGGAACTTGTGTGTCTGCATTTGCAGTAGGACAAGTTATTTATAAGACTATGGTTTTGGGTGACTGTTTATTTGTTCCAGATTTAAAGAGGTATTCAATTATTGTTAGTTGTTTTGATTAAAACATGGGTTGACAATGCAATTGATTCCTCAGTTACATTTCGAAGTTCATCTTCGTCTTATTTGTTCTGGTACATTGTTTAAATAGTCTTTATTACCTTTGTCCTATACTGCCTAATTTTTTTGTGTTGAATGGAAAGGATGATGAACAAGGATTTTCACCAAATAAATAAAAGTCTCAAATGAAACATATCTTTGGCTTTTGTGATTAAGTCACATTATCTCAAGTAGGAAACATGTTTTAGTTAAAAGAGATACTGAAAGTTCAAGAATATTTTAACTAACAGCTACATGTTAGTCCTATTTGGAAGGTAAAATGACCAAGCAATCCTACAAGGGCCAAAAAGGTTTGTGCAACTATTCAACTGGAACTGATTCATACTAATGTATGTGGACCAATTAGCGTTCAGATTAGAAGAGGTGATGAGTACTTCATTATATGAATGTTTGCTCTGGATTTGGACAGATGAACCTAGTGCGCCATAAGTCTAAAGCTTTTGGAAAATTTCAAGAGTTTTAAGTTTGAGGCAGAAAAGCATTTAGGAGTTCAAATCAAAACACTTTAGTCTACTAAAGTGTTTGGCTACCTGTCTGGTAAGTTCAGGTCTTAGCTGATTTAAGAGGGGATAGTTTTCTTAACTTTCAACTCTAGGAACACGTTAGTTGAATGATGTTGCAGTATGCAAAATTCAAACATTTCTAGATTTGGTGCAAATCATGTTCAGTTATTCATCTTTGCCAATGTTGTTCAAGGGAGATGCTTGGGAGAAGAAAATGTACCTTCTTAACTTGGTTCCGTCAAAGTTTGTTGTAATGACACCTAAAGGATTATGGAAAGGGTGCAAGCCCAGATCAAACCATATTTGGATTTAGGGTGCTACGGCACACGTCCTACAACAAAAGTCAAATAAGGTGGAATCTTGTATGGAAGAGTGCATATCTTTTGGCTACCTTAAGAGAACAAGGGATGATTTCTTATTTAGTCTTAAGGACAAGATAATCTAAGTGAGCACTCATGTGATTTTCATAAAGGAGGACTAGATGAGAAATTATAAGCTCTTAAGTTAGGTTATTCTTGATGATATTTATCTCAGATCAAGAATTTCCAGAATCTCTAGAAGCTTCATCCACTGTTCCCTTTATTGTTCAAGAGGGGAAAGATGTAACTCTAGGTGAACAAACAAGGGAACCGTAATTGGAAATTCAACATGATAATATATAAGTGAAACTAGTAGAAATATTAGTGTCACATGTGGAAGAACAATATCAAGAATAAGTGGATCCTTAAGAATTTGAAGATCCACCTTTTGACCCAATCTTGGATCTACTTGTAAATACACAAGGTCTAGTGCGGTACATTCGTAGTGGGAGAGAACATTGTTAACTCTCAAGTTGTCTCTTGTTGAGTGACATTGATCCTATTAGTTACGATAATGCACTAGAAGATGTTGTTGATCAAGTATTGCTCAAGCTATGAACAATGAGATGAAATACTTGTATTTCTACTCCGTTCGGTCCCTAGTAAAGGCACCGAGAAAGGTAAAACCCACTAGGTGCATGTGGACATAAAAGGCAAAGAGAGGATGGACATGAAGGTGAAAACCTTCAAAGCTAGCTTGGAGGCAATTTATGCTAGATACCATGCTTGAGTCTATCCAGATTCTCTTAGTTGCTATAAGTCTCAATTATGAGATTTCATTTTGGGAGTTGGATGTCAGGATATCGACATACAACAACCAAAAAGGTTTATAGCAAATGGGTAGGAACACACAGTATGCAAGTTGAGAAAGTCTATTTCATAGACTTAAGCAAGCATCCAGGTCTTGGAACATCAGTTTTGATCAGGTTGTCAAAATTTTGATTTTGAGAGAAATTTGATGAATGATGTGTATTTGTATGTAAAGGATCCAACGGAAGACAGTAGATTTTCTGGTACTTTATGTAGATGATATGCTCCTTATTGGAAACAATGTGGAGGTAATATCAAGCATAAAGAGTTGGCTAAGTTAGTGTTTTGGTATGAAAGAACTGGAGAAGCCAATTATATTCTTGGTATAGAACTTTTATGAGACTGGAAGAATAAGTTGTTGGCATGACATCAGGCTACTTACATTGACAAAACTCTTGCCAAAATTCAACATGAGAATTCTAAGAGAAGAATGATAATTCTCAGATGTGGAATTCATGTTCTTAAGGAGTAACCAAAGACTTATGAGAAGGAAGAATGCATGAGCAGGATATCTTATGCTTTGGCAAAGGTAGTCTCATGCATATCATGCTGGGCGTTAAACCAGACATCTGTCACGCAGTGGGAGTAGTGAGATGGTACCATTCTGGATATAGAGGAACACTAGATTATTGTTAAGCATGTACTCAAGTATCTTTGGAGAACGAGAGATTATGTGCTAGTATATTCTAGTGGGAGTCTTGAAAAGCTGAGCTTTCACAGATTCAGTTATTTCAAGTGGATATTGACTCAAGAAATCAACCTTGAGCTATGAGTTTTTCACTAAACTCAGATAGCATTAGAGGTGGATCTTGTAGACCCAGTTACTAAGAGTTTGCATGAACTTGTGTTCAAGAGGCATGTTATTTTTTTGGGTCTTAGGAGGATCCCAAACTTGCATTAAGCAAGTGGGAGATATTGGGTTCATTGTGCTCTTGGAGTAAGACAATGAAATAATATAATCATTTTTTGAATTTTACAAATAAGGTATTATTTATTTTGCACACTATTTACAAACATCAAGGTCCGGACCAATTGTAGAGTATATGATCATATGGATACGTTCATGGAGGACATGATCATAGGTTCTCACAATTGATGAATAGATGCACAGCTGTTAAATAAAGTTGGGCACTTTATTTAGGCTGCAATATTTTATAAAATGGTTTTGTCCGAATCATTGTAAAATATTGGTGTGAATTAACATTCACATTGAAAGGATCAAGGTGAGATTTGATTAAGGTTGTTTTTCTGTCATAAGGTATCAAATCTACAGTTAACTATAGTTATGTAATTGCTCTTAATCTTGAGTTTATTATAAATATGTAGTCAAATAGTTTTCATTCTTTGATTTACCAACGGGTGAGGTTCGATCTATTGACGGCCAATGACTCGGTATTTTGGGAGTGAGATTATTTGATTATCGGTATTTATGAGATAAACAACATGGAATTTGTAGGATATGTCCCCTTGATATGTTTCGGTACTTGGATATTAAAGACACTGGCCAGTGCATGTAATCCATTAGAGAAACTATCATAGTCAAGGGAATAAATAATTGATTGAGTTACAGAAAACTTGTCAATCAATTATAGACATTCTACAAAGGGGCGATGCATATTAATGTTATAAATGTCATTTATCTTAGAGTTCACGTTCGGGCTTTTAGTGGAGTAGCGCCGAATTAGATAATCCTTCAAAGATTATCAGGAGCCTTGATGAGTGACAAATGGTAGATCCCCAGGCTAGCTTGAGACAAGGGATGGGTTGTATAATCAGATGATGATGGCTTATGGGCTACATAGTCTTGGGTTTATAAACTCAAGTTTGTGTCCAAAAGAGCAAGTGGGAGATTGTTGGGTATGTATGCTCCTTTGCACTAAGCCCAATGGCTTTAGTAAGAGCCCAAAGACCAAGTCTAACCCATGAAGATTAGGGTTAGCTGGATTGGGCAGGTATATATGGAACTTTTACTCCACTTGTGCCTCCTAAGGGTAATACACATCAGAAACAAGAAACACTCCAAGATGTTCATCATCTGAACAGTTGCCCACACGACTCCCTGATCCCCTTGAGTCATAGCCTGGAAGATCAACCGTAGAGCGGATTTTGCAACTATTCGTGGTGCGTTGCTGCAGATCGTGAGGCTAAGGAAGGAGATCTGAACGTGAGGAATTGTCACGCTCGCTTCTTCACCACAGGTAATCAAAGCGGTGTTCTTCATTCCTCATCGCATCGGTACGATGCGCTTCCGCGTTTCTGATGATATGCCTTCAATGGCTACTTCAAACCTCAGTTTGTTTTACTTCACACTATGATGGGGCATTGGCGATTTTGGTCCTTATTTTGTAACAACATCATGGGTCCTGAACTGTTGTAAATTGTTCAACGTTATTGAGCTTGCAAATGAACACAAAATCCTCAACAACAAAAAAACAAAAAAAAAAGTGAGGGTATTAACCTGTTTTGGTGGGAACAACCCTCCAATTGCCAGGACCATGTTCCTGTATATAAGAGACCAATATGATATCTTCTTCAGGGGTCCAAGGACCTTTCTTGATACCTTCTTTGTCACAACAAGGTGGCCTTCCCATGTCTCCTTGTTTTCTTTCTCTCTTTATTTCACAACTTTTATACTTGTCTTTCTAACTTTCTAGCCCCTTCTGCTCAAGGAAAAAATAGGTCGTTTTCCTCTCCTCTTCTCTAGCTAGTTAAATTAATGGTTTTGTAATAATAGTTTAGGAAAAAACAAATATTATGTTATAGGAGAATTCTAATCTCATGTCATAGATACATCAAGTATGGGACTCACATATTTTAAAAAATAAAAACAAAAAAAGAGTGGCACACCTCTTTATGGTGTGTGTAGGAAGTGTTTGTTTTCTCATGCAACATGAGAAAAACAAACCCCAATAATTTAACTCAAAATTATATTTTGTGCTTATAATTTTAAATTATTTTAAAAAAATTATTTCATTCTTTAAAAAAAAATTCTAAATATAAAAAATAATTCTTATTATTTATATTTATTTTTAAGAAAAAATTATAATAAGAATTATAAAAGTGTAAAAAGTAATTGATCCTAACTTACTCTCTAGTCCAGAGTCAAAAATAGAGGGAGGTGATGCAGGCTTGGGAGTAGCTGTGTGTGTAAATTCATTCCTTGATGAAATGAGAGATATAGCTCCAAATCTCCAATGCTCTACGGACTACGATAAATCATAAGAGAAAGGAATATGCAAAATTTGATGTACTTCTAAATGGTGTTTCACTGTTTCCTACAAATGATGGTATGGGAATAAAAGTTATAGTTCAGTTCTTATAACATCATCATTATCAATCAAGTAAAGTTTCAATACAAAAATATATCTAAATTTTACATATAATTAATTAAATCGCCAAATAAAGTTAATAGAAAAATTCTATTGATCGAACAAATTTTATATATTTTTTAATTTAAGATGTTTTCATAACAAATTTACCAGATAGATTTTATTGATCTTAAAATTTTAAAACTATTTTTAATACAGTGTTATTAAATTATTTTTTTTCATCTTTCATTCTATCAAACAAATCACATAATTTACTTTATAAAATAATTTTAAGAATGGAAAAGTCAGAATGCAATAAAAAGCATGCCTCCCTTAATGCAACAATTTACTTTTGGGAGAGCTAGCTCACCATGATATGGATGTTCCTGACTCAAATATAATTGGCTGAAAGGATATATATATATAGGGTTTATTATCCACCATTTAATATGACCATAAAAATTTTTCTACACATACAACATTTTGTGGGACCCGTGACAAAAAAAAATCTGGCACGCAAAATGAATCTCTATAACATAACACAATCATCTTTCCTACCACATAACTCTTACAAAATATATATATATATATATATATATATATATATATATATATATATATATATATATATATATATATATATAAACATTCCTCATATATGTTTTTTTGGGCTTGATCTTAGAGCCTTTTAAAAGAAAGGCCCAACAGAGAGTTGAGATTGACGCCAGGCTAATAATAACTTTGTTGTCCGTATAGAAACAAATTCTCACGGCAATGATGGATTAATAATATTTTATTTATGTTTATTTAGAATTAATTATTGACTTTAACTACACTGACAAAAAAAAATTATAGAAATTTAAAAGAAAATTAGTAATTGTACAAGTATTAGGTACATTTGAATCAGCTTTTAAAAAAATGATTTTATGGTGAAACTTTTCTAATTTTTTTTAAAATTTTGAGAAAAATACTTAAAATATATTGAGGTCTTTCTTTTTTATGGAAATATTATGTAATTATTATTAAAAAATTTTAAACATTTTCTTTAATTCAAAAAAAAATACAGCAGGGTCATGTTTGTCTGTATTCGCACGTAAACATATATTCTTTATGTTCTTTATTTGTATATTATAATTAAGGGATTTGATTTTCTCATCTAGAATTCAATTTTTATGTTGTGACCTAGGAAGCACGGACACTTGTAAAAATAGGAAAAGTCGGGTCCGACACGGCGACACGCTCCGACACGGTGTCGGACACGCGGTTGACTTTTTCCGACACGTTGACCATTCCGACACGCGAATTTGACCGTGTCCGACACGGTCAAATGACATTTTCGTAATTTTTTATTTTTTTAAATTTTTTGTAATTAATTTTTTTAAAAAAAAAGTTAAAATATATTAATAAAGCTTCCACATGATCATATCAATTTTTTTCCCTTAAGTAGATAAGAGAACATCTCAGCATCATTGTTGTCAATTCCTATTACGCTCTTATTGTATCTCATTCTCTCTGATCTCTCTCTGATATGATTTGATCTCTCTAACTGATATTATGTCTCTCTCATCCTAGTTTTTATTTTTTTATTAAAGCTTCCATCTTTATAACGTGTTGATGGGTATTATTAATTTAGTTTCATTTTTTTGTTAAATTATTAAATATTAAATGAAATATAAACTATATAAATTAAAAATATTATTTAATATTAAAACGTGTCCCAACGTGTCGAAATTCATAATTTTTTAGGATTGACGTGTCGAAGTGTCGTGTCGTGTCACGTGTCGCGTGTCGTATCGGTGCTACATAGGTTGTGACTCAACTAGTGATGAACCCCACATTTATTAAAAAAAGAAAAAGAAAAGAAAAGTTTTTCACATAAATCGAATGGTCACTAACATGAGAATTGAATTCTCATCCAAAATGAGAAAATGTTTTCCTTATAATTAAATAGCAACGGTTGGGTATTATAAAAGTACTGTGCTCAAATTGATCAAAATATAACATGTGAATCGCATAACTATACCTACTATTAGATTGAATTCAAAGTATTGTTTTAATTAAATTTCAGCACTTGAAAATAATAATATATATTTAAATTAACTTTTTTTTTTGGAGCCTAAAAAGCACCTCAACCAAGAAAAATAAGAAAGAAACAAACAAAAAACTCAAGTTACAAAACTACGTAAACAGATGCCATATCTGCCAAAACTAAATTAAAAAGATGGAGGGGCTTGAAGATGATTAATGGATCTGCTGATGATGATCCAATGAGAAATTAGCCAGCCAGCACATTGATTTCCTTCCCTTTAGACATGCTGAAAATGAACTATTCAATCCTTAGCTATTGATGCTCGTATCCAAGTCACCAAATGGGACTCACGAGCAACATCATCGTCCTTAGTGAGTGTAACACCCCGTGTTAACCCGATTTGTTAACATGTCATCGAATTAAGTCACGTTTAATTAAAAAAATTGTAAAATATCTTTTTCTTTTCAATTATGACGTCATTATCATTACCAAGTTGAATGACTTAATTCATTTTCTAAAACATTGCCCGTATGTAAAGTTGCAAGACAGTTAACTGAAATACCTCATAATATTAAATAACTAATGTGTATCTAAGGTCACGGAGCTACAACATGTAGACCGGACAATATCCTGATACATTATACAACTAACGTCTGAAAACATAAAGACAAGTCAATGTGACATGGACAATCCCCATGCTCACCAAATAAGGCAACAAAGCCCCAATAACAGTCTCAACTCAAATATCATAATAATGACAGAAAACATAAAGAGCATCCAATATCCAGTCATGTCAACATACAACATATACAATTATCTAAGCTCCGGCCTCCTGCCGCTAGAGGCATCAGCCCCAGCACTACCTCAAATAAGCGTCCCAAACGTGGGGTGAGATCTCTAAACAAGAAATCTCAGTAAGACAAGAGGTCCTCAAGGATCTTCCACCCCAAGCTCACTTACATGTGCAGATATAAGTTCAAAAGCATTTATCTAATATAAGTTCCAAAATAGTGCAATGCAACAGATAATCATGTCATACGTGTTAATGAACTATTCTACTGATCAGAGAAAAGTGCAGGAATATGTCTATTACCCACACAGTACCAGCCCTTGCTGAACCCGCCTACAGGACCACCCCTTGGCCTCCTGTCTAGGCGTAACACCACATACATATTATAAGAGGTTGCACTTAAACAGCTTCATAGCATTTCATAAATAACGCATGAAAACCATATCATGCATATAAACCATCCCCCATGGGAAATGGTGGAACCAAACAATGGCTAAAACGAGGACAAGAAAGCTTACCTTGCAAGCTAACAATCCAATGCCAAGAGTCCACACAGCTCAAGGTCTAAACACAGCAGAATCACAATCTGATTTAGACCAGCAATCATATCAATAACCATAGCTCATAAGCATAAACATAAAGACTACGTCTATTCCTTTACGTTTTACATCTTAAGGTTTCCCACAAAGCCATAAGCCTTTAATCCCTTGATTCTGACTTAGTTAAGTATTTACAGAAGTTCAACTTCATCCACATGGGGTCCACAAACCCCCAAAAGCCTTCTGTATGAATAGTACCTTACTGTTCATCGAAAACCCAGAATATCCGGATAAATGTCGGGGTCATATCCGGATATCGATATCTGGATATCAACAGACCCCATATCTGGATATCAATATCCGGATATCTATATCCGGATATCATATACGGATATTTCGCGACAGAATGCAGTTTCTGCATTTCGCGAAGATATCCTTCCAAGTTTGGGTTTTTACCCCATTGTAACGTCCAAGCATGCATTTTTATGTCCATTTATGTTCATATGCTGGTTGGTTACATGTTAAAGTCATTAACATACCAAGACATCATCTTTAAGCCACAAAGACTCATGATCTAGTGAGGGAACTTACCCAAGGATTCAAAATAGAAGCAATGGCTGCTCTTGGAGCTCATAACCAGCTCCAAAGATTCTGACTTTGAAGGTGCACGAAAATGGCACACAAAGATGAGTTCTTTCTTCACAAATGTCACTCCTTGGACCTCAAAATGCCAAGACAAAGGCTCTCACAACCCAAACCAACAAGTCAGCCCCTACAACACCTCAACTCAGAAGCTCACTCAAGAAAATGGAGCACCTAACACCCTCACAAGACCAACTCTCACTCAACAATGGTGTTTTGGTGAAGGTTTCAAGGAGAAAGGTGGTTCCTTGGTTAAAAAATGAAGAAGATAAGGCAAGGAACAATGGAGGCTGACCAGCTGCAAGTTCTCATGCAGAGGGCACTAGGAAAAGACCTAGGATCATGTGTCATGGCCTATATATAGCCACTTAAGGATTAAACACACAGTATTAGTGTTAAATACTACGTTTAGCATTTTAATCCCAAACTTTGGAATCTTAACCTACACATTTTTCTAAGATCTTCATATTTTTATTTTATTTTTCGAAGCATCTTTCCGGTACGCGTTTTTCCATAGCCAGTATCAGTTCTGGCACCAGTTCTCATTATTTTGACTTGAAACTTGTTTTCTAGTCCTATATAATATTCTAGTAATTATCATGTACTTATTATAATTTTTCGGGATACTTCACCGGTACGCATTTATACCTGGTAGGAGAACTGGTATCTGCATTTTTCGTCCGAAAAGCGACTTTCAGCATTATTATCCACTTACTATAATTATTAAAGCCTCATAATAATTATTAGGGTCAACTATGGAATTATTTCCTAATTATCACATTTAATTAATTAATTTCCTTAATTAACGGTGTGAGTTCTTACAGTGAGCACTACAATTGCATTACTAGAATCACTTTCCACTATCACCTTCCAGCCACCATTCCATGTCTTTTCTAAGCTCAACAGCAACCTATATTATAGGTAAAGCCACCTAGCCAATTTCCAGCATGATCGATCCGTCTTCCACAAGTGTAATGCCCGGCCGCTTCAAGAATCAATGATTATCCCCACATATTAACACGAGACTTTTCAGCGTGTTTTTCTTCACTCGCACACTTCCCGGGAAAACTTCCCAAGAGGTCACCCATCCTAGAATTGCTCCAAGTCAAGCACGCTTAACTTTGGAGTTCTTCCGTTCCGGGCTACCGAAAAGCAGATGCATCTTGTTAGTATAGGTAGTACCATTAATTCTTATAAGCTATCCCAAACTGTGCAGTCTCACACCTGCACAGTCTTTGGAATCCTTCTCTTTCGGGTGTCGATTTGATTCATTCATGCATGTAATCCCCGCCGAAAGCCTGTCAGGAGTCGCTCCTTGTCCATGCCCTTTCGCACCGGCGATCACTCCCCGCCCTCATCAGCGCTCAGGATGTTACATGCCCACCAGCTTCCGCCTAGTTCGTCCTCGAACCACACCGTACTGGAAGAGAGGCCATGCTCTGATACCAGGGTTAATATAACACCTCACAATTCTAAATTAAGTAATTAAAGTATTAAGTGAGTAATTAAGTGATGGATTAGTGAAAATCCCAAAGATTAGGCCAAAATACAAAGAAAGGGCAAAACGGTAATTAGCCAACACGCAACCCTAGGAAGATAAAAATTGAGCAGAAGGTCTCAGATGATAAAAATAAGCCTGAAAATGGATTCAGAACGAAAAATTGAGTGGATAGGCAAGTTTCAGAAAAATCAGTGAATAGTGTTTTTCGCGGGTAAAAATGCCGCAGTCAGATTGCATCGTAAAATGTGCCAATGGAAATTTGAACTCTAGGTTTCAAATATTGATTTTAAATGGTCCATAGAAATAGGAAATATGATTTCTGATAATATTTGAGGGATTTAAGTCAATTTGTGGAAGTTTGTCAACGGAGCGCGCTGTAGCTTAAAACAGTGTTTTCCCGAACAACCGGAAAGCTCCGGATTTATCTGAGTTAGTATAATTAAAGGAGTTTAGTTAATATTAAAAATTAGATTTTCTAAATAAGTTTTGAATTTATGAACGTTTAGTGAAATCGGAGAGAAATTCTGATGAGTTTTGAATCGCGTGGGACCCGTTCCCACTTAAAGTCAATTAAAACACCTAAATCACTATTCATTACCACTAACCTCACCATTTCTCTCTCCTCTCATGCTCACAATGACAGCCCTCCCTCACCATTTTCATTCAAATTTTCCTTTGGCCATAACTTAGCCATTTCTCCACCGAATTCAACGATTCTTATCTTGAATCGTGATGAAAAACACCTTCTGGACCCATTGGTACCACTATTGAGCCTTGAAACCACGTATTTGGGGAGATCTACACCAAATTCAGATCCAAAAATTTGGGAGAAAGTGAGTTCATGAAGCTTTTTCATGCTCCAATGGTGGAGTATACTTAGGTGGAGCCATATACCGTGCAATTGGGTAAGTTATTTCAACATTTCATTGGTTGATTCTTGAGTTTTGATTATTGACCCTAAAGAGGGATTTTGTGATATGTGGTGTTAGAGAGCTCAAATGGAAAATGTCTATTAGATGATAATGTCTTAGAATGATGTATTAATGCTAGAAATGCAATGAAAATTCTAAGCGAAAAAAGTGAATTTTAACTTAGAAAAATTTAGTGCATGAAATGGATTTTTGAGCTTTGTGTTAATGTGTGGTATAGTGAATTGTAGTGTGATTATATGATGATATGAAGTGATTTTGTGAGTTGTGGACCATAGGAATTGAGTGGAAATCCTTGGTTTGACTAACAAAGATTCGGCCATTTATGTATAAATGAGAAAACGGTGTTTTGGAAAATTTTGTTGATGTGTTGTGTGATAAAAAAGTCATTAGATGGGTTGTGTGGTGATTGACATGTGGAAGGATCAATGTAAAAATAATAAGTGTTGAAAGTGGCAAAATGTGCCTAAAGTGGAATATTTCGCAAAACGTTGCGTAAAAGTCGTAAAACAAAAAAACGGCGATTGAACTAGCCTTTGGGTAACCTAAGTGAGTGTAATAAAATGAGAAAGAAAATTTAGAAAAATAAAACCTAAATTAACACTAAGTTGGCCGAACCCTACATAGTGGTGAGGTGAAATTTGACGTTTTCGCGTTTTGACGTATTTGGACTGAAACTGACGGCTATACATGGTTGTATAGGTTGCCGTACGTGGATTTAAACTCGGAACAGTGAAACAGTGGATTGCCCTTGGTCCTGGACCAAGTGGATTGAGGTAAGTGATGTGATTTACACATGCTATTTTGAAATTCATGAGTGGTTAAAGTTCTAAGTGTGTGGAATTGTCCTCTGTGTAGGCGTTCCCTCTGTATCAAGCTATAAGTGGAGTTTCTGCGGAGCTCAGTGGACGGATAAAAAGAAAGGTAACCTCTTGGTACTGGGGCTTGTTCCCCTTTTGTGTTCCACCTTGCTAGTTGATGGCAATGTAGGAAGTGTGTATGAGTAGTGTAGAACAGCATGAGCATGCATGTGCATTATCACAGTGGGTACTTATGTACCAGATCTCTGACCAGTAGATACTTTTAGCCTTCGGGCAAGTGTTTTCGGACTGCCACTGGATAGGTCTCCGAGAGGGAGTTCCAGTTGACCCAGGGTCGTGGTGTGTTATCCGGATAGGAGAACACTAGGTTGTCTCGGGTGTATATGGTTGGAAGGGGTACCTTGGTGGGTTGTTCTCTGAACACGCCAGGGGTAGTACCATAGGCGTATAGCCGAGGACATGGCGTGGTATTGGTAGCTACCATCCCGCATGTCGTAGTTTTTCTGATATATTCCCCCTTTCTCTAAATCTTTTGCTTTATCTCGTTTTATAACAGTGGTGTTGTTTTTATTCTATTGATATACATCGAAGTGAACCATTGGACGGAGTTTTCTCCAGAACCTCTTGGTTACTGAGATATATCCGTATATCTCACCCCGTCTCGGGGCATTTATTTCAAGATGTACCAGTGGATATGGAGCAGCGGGCAAGAAGCCCGCATGATGATGAGTGGAGTAGTGATGCATGTTTTGTTTCAGTGTATCATACATGTCATTTTAGTTTATGGATTTATTTGGCAAGTGAAGTTGTAATATGTAAACATTTGTAGTTTAAAGTTAAAGTTGTAAATGTAAATGTAATCCAGTATTGTAAATGTACCATGGATGTATGAAATATGATGGAAGGGCTTTAGGCCTATTGTAGGTTTATGATTATCTGCATTATGGTTTATGCATGAAATTGAATGTTAGTTATTAAAATTATAAAGGATTTAAAAGTAAATTGCTTATGTTTTAAGTGTATATTGGATTGGGTTGTAAGTGCCCCAAGGCGTTGTTGGTCCTTGTGTGTGCCACCCATTGGATTTTGCTGGATTTCAGGTGTATTAGTAATGTTAAACAGCTTATGCAAATTTGGGGATTTTAGGAAATACAAAGGAAACTCTGGCGAATTTTCTGTAGAATTGGCAGTTTTTTGGTGAACTTTGGGAGAGCGTATCTCTCTCCATAGTGGTCCGATTGGGACGTGCCATATGCCATTTTGAAGCTTAAGATGTCCCCTACGTTGTGTCAAAAGCCTAGGATCATTGGTGGTGTGCGCAGCCCATGGGGGCTGTTGTCATATTTTGCCCTGTTCTGTCCTGTTTAGTGGGCAGATTTGAAGCAGTTTTGGGAAATTAATTCCCGCTTCGTTACTTGGTTAAATTAAGCATACGATATATCAAATCGAAGTTTGAGGTGTCTAGTTTATGGTGAAAAAGTTTGAGAGTCATTGGCTGGGCGGTTAGGTGCAGTTTATTCCGTGAAGATTGGAGGTTTTAGGCTGTTTTGGAGTTGGTAGACAATGTTGTTTGTCCAACTTCAAACGGCGATAACCGGAGCTCACGAGCTCGGAATCGAGTGTGGGATAGCTTATTAGAAAGGTAATTGAATGAGGAAAAAAGATAACCTGGAGTCTAAGTTTGGATTTTTGTTTTGTAATCGTAGAAAAATAAATTAGCAAATCTGGTTAAGTGGTAAAAACGTAAAAAGTGAGGAATTGAATAAGTGGGTTTATGGGAACCCCTTAGTATCTTGTATGTGATAAAATAAAGTGTATAAACAGTTAAGAAAGTCTTCCGCTAGTGCTTCAGTTATGATCACAGCTTTTTATTATTACGCTTGTTATACTTTTACTGTTCGCGTAATAATCGGAAAAAATTTATCGTCATTTTTATAAATGAATTGCTGTGATTGTAACTGCGCTGAATATCATAATTAATGTTAATAATACCGGTGTACAACGGGCTGTTACATTTTACATGCATGAATGAATCGAATCGACACCCGAAAGAGAGGGATTCCAAAGACTGTGCAGGTGTAAGACTGCACATTTTGGTATAACTTATAAGAATTAATTGGTACTACCTATACTAACAAGATGCATCTGCTTTTCGATAGCTCAGAACGGAAGAACTCCATAGTTAAGCGTGCTTGACTTGGAGTGATTCTGGGATGGGTGACCTCCTGGGAAGTTTTCCCGGGAAGTGTGCGAGTGAGGACAAGGCACGCTGAAAAGTCTCGTGTTAGTGTGTGGGGACAGTCGTTGATCCTTGCAAGTTGTCAGGCGTTACAACAAGCAACAAGCTCAGGGTTGCCTCTAGAGGCTCCATTAGTACTTATTTTGATCCAATCCACCTCTGGGGAAACCTAAAATATCATAACAATATTTCTCCTCTTTATTGTAGAATTTAGCATCCCGCACATGTTAGCCTCATTGACTCGAGCAATAAGATCCAGAATTGAACTCCTACTATAGAAATCATAGTTGACAATTTGGCCATGAGCTTGTGAGTTCCTTCAATACCAGATTTGAGAGCGTGCTAAGAAGAAAATCGTAATCCAGCAAGTCGCATAAGCCCTTATATATGCTGCCACAAAATTCTTTTGAAGCCAAAAGCTTAAATCACCTTGGAAAAAATCTGACGCTCTTATCTATTGGAATCAAATCACTCCAAATACCTTTAACCTGATCATAATCCCTTAAAGCGTAAAGGATGGACTCATCAACTTGTTGACAAATCGGACAAGATGGGTTAACTGAACCCCAACTAGCTATCAACTTATTGGTCGGTGATCGCTGATGGATAACCTTCCACATGAACACCTTAACTCGTTCGGGCCCTTTCTAGCTCCACATAAGTGTATACATTATCAAACTAACCAGATGGGAAGGCAGCTGCATTTCTTCAACAATATTTTGTAAAAATATTCAAATTGATTGTGTCATATGCCTTTTTAAGATCAATCTTTATTGCCATGAATGCTATCTTCCGTCTCATTTTATGCATCAAATGGATTAGTTCTTGGATAATAATGATATTATCTTGTATGTGCCTGTGGCGAATGAAGCTAGCCTGCACCGGAGAAATAAGTTTGGTCATAATAGGCTTCAATCTTTGAACTATCACCTTTGTCACAAGCTTGTATAATGTTGGGAAAAGATAAATAGGCCTGAACTGTGTGATGCTATTAGGAGCTTGCACCTTCGGTACCAGAACCAAAAGAGTGGAATTTACTGAGATAACAGTCTAGGATCATTCTAGATATCCTGCACGAATTGATTAACTGCATCTGAAGGATCGACCAATTTTTTTGGAATGTGTCTATTACCTCCAAATGCTTCTAGATATTTTAGATATTCCTCATGGTTGGGAATGTGTCTATTACCTCCAGATGTACTAGTCCTATATACCATACCCCTTTTATATGCTTCTATAAGAGCTCTGTTGTTCGCTGGATCTTTTTGTCTATAAGCATGCATTCTCGAGATGGATTCCCAAGCTGCCTTATATGCTGAGGCTGCATCAATACTTTTGGATTTTTCTTTAATAGGTCTCCTCACCCTATGTTCAGAATTTTGATCCACATCACTTGGCTTCTCCTGATCTTGAGGATTAAATGACTGCTTGTCAACATGCTAATTCTCTTGATGGTCTGAAATAGAGTCTAGGATGGAAAATCTGGATTTATTCAACATATTTGATTGTCTTTGTGCTCCACTTTCTTTAACACTTCCATTTATCATATTGTTGACTGTCTGCCTATGACCGCTACGAGGCTTAGAAACCACAATCCACAACCCAAATTTCGGAGTCATAACTTGAGAAGGAGGGTTCCTACCCTGTTCACATGGTTGGCTCATTGTTGAACTGTTCTTATTGTTTTGAGAATTAGCCTGACTATTTGTACATGCTGCTGGGCAATTATCTGTTGAGTGACTATTTTTCCCATAAGTGAAACACACTAAATGGAGGCCTTCATACTCCACTCTCTTCCCCCCTTCCATCTAACATAAACTCAGCTTGAAGGGGTTTCGATAAGTCCAATTCAACATAAATTCTGGCGAACCTCCCTCTGGCAAGGATTGTTGTTGTTATGGACATGTACGAAAGGCCCACATGATCGGCCCATTTAGACAAACCGGCAACAGACAACTCGGCTACAGGCAACCCGAAGGTAACGAAACGGATCGCATTAAAGACATATAACGCATAATACGTTACCACTCGGTAACGGCCGATCAGCTGTAATGACCGCCTCGTCGTGACAGGCTGACAGCTCAGATCCACACGTACAAACCTCGTACAGCAGCCCCTATAGATAAGAGGGCGATTCGACGGTAAAGGGACACTCGATTTTTGACTCAAGATCATGACTATATCATGACCACAATTACACATTTTACTTGATATTCAGTGATCAAGCTAGATTCGAGGTATCTTTACAATAGATATTCTTGAACAAAGCATTACGATCCAGATTAATTCGTCAGTCTAATTGGGCTGAACATTCCTGTCTCTAGGACATAACAGTTGTGACAGTATCAACCTTTATATATTTACCATGCCAGTTGCCTATTGTTTCCATAAGCTCAAAGTTCACATATTTAATTGGGAAACCTAGGAGACGAACCCACACCACAATATGATCAATGGTTGCTTGAAGAGGTTGAAAGTTTGGCTCTCACGATCCGATCGCCAAATAATGGTCCATGATAATTCACGGTCCAACTATTTTTGCATAAGACAAGTCTTTTTTTTTTAATCTCATTAGAAAATAATTATTTTCTATTCTGTAACATATATTTCACATTCCTTTGCCCATAGACTGTCAAGTTTTTTCTTCATAAAAGTTAACGAGAGATTCTTACTTAATAGTTTGACTATGAGCGCTTGTTTCCATGGTCTCCAAGGCTTCTTCTTAAAAGCTTTCGATAATTTGAAATTAGTATGACCTTCCTTATCAACTTCTATCATGATCTCGCTTTCCTTTTCGCCTAGATTGTCTCCTTCCTTTTTGGATTCCTGGTTGATGCCTTCATCATCCGAAATCTCCAGGGATGACTCTTCTCCATTGTGTTTCCTCAATATGTCCCTGAATGACACACGTTGGTTCATTCATTCTTCTTCTCTTGGCGTCATTGACTCATTGTGACTAAATTCATCTCCTTTTCCCTTATATTTCTTGGTGTTTCTTTGTAGGTTATCAGCCTCCTTCTCTGATAATGAGGGTCTAACGGTAACTTTCATGCAGAAACCTAGTAAACCGTCCTTTTGACCTTGATAGTGTTGTATGTGTAATGTATCACCAGAATAATTTCTACATCAAAAGTTTTGCCAATATAATGCATTACAACGCGTTTGGGAAACTGACCCTTAAGGACATGATAGGATGCATGCCGCGTCCTGTACAGTTTTTTGGCACGATGATCAATGTTCCTAAGATGTGATACCTTTCCTGCCACGTCCAAACGTGATACCTTTCCTGCCACGTCCAGTACAGCTTTTCGCACAGTCATCGGTGCTCCTAAGACGTGATACCTTACCTATCGTGTTCTGTATGTTACTAAAAATTGAAACAGAGACAAATCAAAATTACAAATAATTTCTTAAAGAAAAGATAGGTAATTAATAGATCAGTAACAATTGTGCTTCAAAAAAGAATGAACAAATTATAGAGTTTTTTCTTTTTCTTTTTTTTTTGTATACATTTTTTTTCTTTCTTGATAATACAAGTTAAGTTCCTTTTAAAATACATATCCTTAACTTACCAAAAATAAATAAATAGTACTATTTTGACTTTGAATAGTGGTTATTTCGTGTTAATATGTAATTTTTACTTCAAAAAAAATTGAGATATGTTCATATAAATTGTGGTCCAAAACAAAACAAAAAAAGTAAAAGAAATTCGGTTTAACATAATCGAATTTAATTTTGGGTAAAGTGTGTGTCGTTTTAAATGATGTAAAGTTGTGTCATTTTAAGAGAGAGAAAGAGATAGATAAAGGAGGAGAAAGTTGACAAAAAAAATAAAGGTGTGGGTCCCACTTCTTTGTGAGAGTGAAATGATATAAGTTGTGTCATTTAAAAGGATAAACACTTTTCCCTTTAATTCTTGTTGAAAAAAATAAATGCTGAGTCCATAAATTTTTTTTTTGTGTGGAGATAAATCCATAACTTGATGTATCGCTTATGTTTTACGGTTATATTGGTGGAGTTTTTTCTTGTTCTGTCTTTCTACATATTTTTAGGTTAACTCAATTTTAATTATTTTTTGAGATGAGTTAGTTTTCTCCAATATTTCGATAAATTTTGACTCTTTGAACCGGCTATAGATTAATTGAGAGTGCAGGGTAGATCATGGATGAAAATATTTAATCCTCTCTCAAAGGGGATATGGATTTTGCATAGAACGCGGCAAGTAAGGTATCGCGTCTCAAAAGTTGTACTGGACGTGGCAGGGAAGGTATCACGTCTTAGGAACACTGATAACTGTGCCAAAAAATTGTACAGGACGCGGCATGCATCCTATCATTTCCTTAAGCATCAGTTTTCCAACCGCGTTGTAATGCATTATATTGGCAAAACATTTGATCCAGAAATTATTTCGGTCATAGATTACACATACAACAGTAACAAGGTCAAAAGGCATAGTAAACCCTAGCAGAGAAAACAAGTCACAAACCCTGTTTTCAGTCTTTTATTTTTTCTTAGAAAATAATTTTTATTTAAATTAACTTATTGTGTATGTGAAATAGTTAATAATTAAAATCTTATCGAAAAAACTTTTGAAAAAAAAAATTTCCGATGATTAACCAAAATCAAATATTGAGTTATTTCTGAAGTATTTTAAAAAAAAATCATTAGAGATTATTTTATTTAGTCACAAAATTTATATTTTGATGAAAAGTCACTTTTAGAATATATAAAAAGTATTTCATATTTTCACCAAAAAAAAAAGTATTTCATAATATCTTAGTTGTATGTTAAAATATTTTAGAGTATTTTGAATTATTTCTTATGATTGTTTATATTATTTCTTTATATTTCATTATTTGTTTTCATACTTAATTTGGATTTAAAGTCGAATATTAATATTAAAGGAGATTAATGTTTTTTAGCTTGTATCATACCATAAAGCATTATACTAATATAAATTAAATAGTGTAAAATTGGTATTGATTTAAGGGATTTATTTTTCTTATTTTGCTTAATGTTGAGATAGATAGTCATACATTGATTGGATGAACAACTAATGTGGCCTTTATAAGGCCTTGGGCACTCTCACCCTTTGAGCTTAAGCTTTTGGGTTGAATTAGTTTTTTACATGGTATCAGAGCCTCGTCGTCCCCCACTTTCTTTTGTGGAATTTATTAGCACAGGTAGGCTGGGCCTGTTGCATTATCCACTCTTCAAGCCCAATGAGCTCTCGTGTGAGGGGGCGTGTTGAGATAGATAGTTCCACATTGGTTGGATGAACAACTAATGTGGCATTTATAAAGCCTTGGGCACTCCCACCCTTTAAGCTAGCTTTTGGGATGGTGTATCCCAAGGTTCTTTACATGGTATAATGTTCCTACACTCACAAAAAGAAGAGAGAGAATAGGGAAAAGAGAAAAATTTAAAGTGGGTCCCACATAAGATTTGTTTATGTAAGAGGATTGTTTTATCTTATGTAACATAAAAAAAACAATCCCCTTGATTTAATATGTTGTGGTGTGATACAAGTTGTAAAGTACTGATTTATGTTGATACTAACATTAAACTCCAAATCATAGTTTAATAAAAAAAAATTAAATATCAAAATAAAAAATTATTTCTAAGAGATTATAAAAAAAATACTCTAAGTTATTATATTATAAAATATTTTCATATATTCTAACGGTCATTATTATTTTTTAAGTTTTGGATTAAAACATCCTTGCACACATTTTTGTAGGATTAAGCTCTAAGGCACTCGTATATCTAGCTAGGAGATACTCAACAGAATCGCCTTCCCTAGAACTTAAATTGTTTATTTATGTTATCCAAAAAAAAAAATTTATTTTTTAATAAATTATAGGTATCTTTCACACAAGTCAATTTTGTTCGGGGTAGGTCCAGAATTAAGATTTTAAACCGCTCTAAGAAATAGTACTAGGAAGGATCGAATAGCATTATTATTTAATAAAACTTAAATCATAATTTTTCTTCTCAAAATATTATTATAATTATTTTGCTCTTTTGACACATATATTTTCAAGTATTTAAAGTTTGAAGTTCAAACTTTAATTATAATCTTACGAATACTGTTGACTAGGGGTGTTAACGGGTCGAGCCGAGTCGAGCTTTGATCTTAACGGGCCAAGCCTATATTTAAATGTGTCCGACTGGCCTTAGCCTATTATCTGTCACGAATATAATATTGGCCTGTGGCCTGGTTTATTTACAAAAAATAAAAGTCCGTGTGAAGCCTGTCTTAGCCTGTTAGCATGTTAAAGAATAAAAATAAGAGAACAGAATTCCACAAAAAATCAATTTTCAGATAGAAACTTTAGCTTCCAATTTACAGCAATAATTTACAAAGTCTACAATAAATAAATAAAAAATAAAGTGAGAGAAGTTAGATAACATGTTATATTATCTTAGCCCATTATAAAAAAAGTGTCAATAAAAATAAATAAAAAATAAAAAATAAATTGACACAAACAAGCAGTGCACAGTGGAACGAATGAGTTTTTGTGGGTTTGTTTGTGTGAAGGAGGATGAAGGATAATATAGAACAGCACTAGTAATTCCATAAATATACATAAATTCAATATATATTCAAATAGCATGATATAGAACAAAATCATTAAAAAAATCTGTTAAACCAATAAAATGGGGTTAAATAAATTGATGAGAGAGAGTTATTACAAGTAGTATAAAAAATATAAATAAATATTTATATACTAGGCTAGTATGGGAGGCTCTAAGGTCGAGCTTCTGAATTAGAGCCTGGGGCATTTTTATTAAACGAGCTTTTATACAAGTCCAAGCCTAGTTCCAACACGAGCTTTTATTAAACGAGCTCAGGCCTTTACGAGCCGAGCCAAAGGCCCCTGGCTCGTTTACCACCCCTACTGTTGACTAACGTTGTTAATTAAACTTAAATAAAATTAAATATAAAATGGGCAAAATGCCAAAATTACAAAAGCAATTCTTATTTTGCAATTGTAAAATCTTAATTGTTTAATAATATATTTTTTAATCTTGATTAAATTTAGGGAAATTTTCATCAGTTTCCATGTGATTTTGGTTAATTTTTAATTACGAATTTTAATTCCAATTTTATATTCTGCATTTTAAATCATTTAAACTGAAATCAAAAATCCCCTTTTATTTTCTGTTTTCAGCAACGATTTTCACCCAAACAATTTCCTTGAGAGTCGACCTAGGATTTCCACTTCATTGCAAATTTTCGGAACCCTAAATAAAGATAAATTCGTTCCGTTACATCTAAATTGTAATTTAATTCTTCCGTTACATAATAAGTTGTAATTTAATTCTTGCGTTATACGTTTCACGAGATGGGCATTTTCGGGAATTGCGAGGCTATTAGGTGGCTATATAAAGGGGTCCTCTTCACACATTCCCAAGGGATTCGATTTTTCTTCAGAAAGCGAACGGCGTGGGCAGAGAGTCCTGTAGATCTCGATTCATCTTTTCTTCTTTTTCTTCCACTTTCTATCTTTATCAATATTCTGCGTAAAATTTCTATTTTCTTTATTAGAATTGATCAATCTAATAGTAGATGATAGTCTGAGGGTTAGGACACTAGATAAGAATATTGGATTTTGATCTTGAAAGAGGGTAAGATAACGGTTCGTATGCATGCTAGGAATAGATGTGTATTGAATTGCAGATGCTTAAATTATTGAGTTCATTGCTTAATACCATGAGGAACATAGCAAGGAATTGGGGTTCCAATTGGGTTTAAATGGTTAACCTTGCCAGGAATTGAGAGTTAACTATTAATATTTTTAGATAATAATTTATCCGAGTAATTTTATAAATGAATATTGTAAATCAATCAAGAGTAAGAAGTGAGAATCATTTGGTGAGTGTATCCTGACTACAATGCTTTTCTAATCTTTTTTCTACAAATCACTTCTCATCTTTTATTATTTTATTCTTCATCGAAAAATCCCAAAAATAAGTCTTTTCTTTTAATTTCATCCAAATCGACATTATTTTCACAACCCTTATGAACTCAACCATTCTTAAAGAGCACTTTATTTGGTATTTGATCCCAATTCCTGTGGAGACAAACTTTACTTATCATTATATTACTAGTGCGATCGGTATACTTGCCTGTGAGAATCAAGTTTTTGTATGCTCTTGTGATTTGCAAAAGAATATATTTTTTATCACATATGACCTGTGATTTTTTATTTTTTGCAAAGCACATGGACATATGTAATAAAAGAAAAATTATAGATAAATGATTCTGAAGCAAATCACATTTACATTGTTAAACTTTTCCCATAAATTTAATAAATCCAAATCGAAGACACCAGGGATCCATTAAATCGCCAATGGGTGATAACTGATAAGTGATAACTTAGGTATAAATTGATCAGATATC
>JAVKPL010009976.1:0-40345 GCA_032173675.1 Gastrolobium villosum
CGCTCAGAGCGCCAGAAGGTAAAAAAGGGCAGTGGTGATCGCGCTCCCAGCGTGAAACCCACGCTGCGAGCGCGGGAGTCGCGACATATTTTTTTAAAATGGGCAAACCCTATTTTTTTCCCACATTCTTCTCCTTCTCCTCCCTCCATCAGCGCTGCCAACATCCCCTCTCCCTCTCCCCTTTCTTTTTTTCTTCTCACACTCACTTCACCACCACAACCCACCCTCATCACCACCATATTTCTTCATTTCTTACATTGTCCATCTCTCTCAACTAGTGTGGGTTGAAATTTGGTGCTGAAATTTGGTTTCTAAAAGCTCAAGGTCGTGTATTTTTCTCAACAATGGCTGGAGACAAAGGAAAGAATACCGCCAAAAAGACTGTTGGTGCATCTGGCACGAAAAGGCCTAGAGCCCCTGCTCTGGTCGATTTTGATGGCAACTGGTTCCTAACTCCAGAAGCACAGGACCGGTATGACAACTTGTTCTTAAAAAAGAAAATAATTCAAGAAAGAAGAATTTGTAGTTTTCTGGCGGACGACTGTCCGGAAGCATGACAATCCAGAGGAGAGGGTGGAACAAACTGGTTCAGTTCCCGAGAGCAAGCTGCAGTACAATTTTGCAAGAATTTTGTGCAAATGCTGATAAGGACACTGTAGACAGAACAAGGAAGAGCTGGGTAAGGGGGAGAGAGGTATCCTTTACACCATTCCAGATAGAGAGGTTCCTGCACACCTCTTGGGAAGCTACACAGTCATGTTATTTTACGGACACATTCAACAGGATGCAGCCTGTTGAAGGAGTGTATAAGGAAGAGATGCCTGCTTTAGCCGCAACAATCCGTGAGGGTATCACTCAACCTCACTCTGCCTAGAAATCCAAACATGGTCAGCCGGATGTACCTGAGAAACAAGATCGGCTGGACCTCAATGAGGAGGCAATTCTCTGGCATTCCTTCATTAATTCCACAATCATAGTTTCCACTAATTTGAGTGATGTCAATGTGGAAAGAGCAGTGCTGCTATATACTCTACTGGGGGACCATAATCTTCACATTGGGGCTATTCTGTCTTATAGGATAGTCCATATCATTACTCAAGGAAGATCAGACTTTAGTTTGACTCATTGCTCACTCATTGAGCAACTTTGTATCCAAGCAGGAGTGGAAATACCCGAGGATGAGCCAAGAGATGTGAAAATAAAAAAAAAGATCTGACCCAGAACCACTACAATGATATGCAGAAGGAATCCAGAAGGCAAGCTATCTGGAAAGCATCTGGCGGTGCTGTTCCACCACCTCCCCAAGTCTCCTCTACACCTCCGTCTGCTGACTCTCTGTTGCTTCAAACTCTTGACAATCGTCAGCAGCAATTGATGGTTCAAAGAAATTATATGATGAGTATGTTGGAGCGACTTTGCCTGGACAGAGGAATTGACACAGCTGGGTTGATGGCCCAATTTCCACCCACTTCACAGGCTGGTCCATCTATGCCTTCCACTGCTGCTGATGATGATGTGCTTGCGGACCTGGAAGCTGATGATGTCATGGATGATATTTAAAATTTATTTTTCACTATCACCCACTGCACATTGCTAGTTTCTTGGAACCAATTTTTTTTACATTTTGAAAACAGTGTTGATGATATTGCTGCAATTTGACTTTGGTTCAGTTTTCATGATTATTCTGTTTTGAAAATTAATAAGTATATGTGTGTTCCACCTGGCAGAATTAGCTATCATCTAGAATAGTTTGTTGCTGAGGACAACAACATTCTAAATCTGGGAATTGTCGCATAGCATGCTGAATGCGAGATTGGTAACTACTGCGGAACTACACCATGGAAAAGACGTCTTGTTGTGAAAAAAAAAACAACAATTCTCAGGTTTAAATGTGCTTGATTGAATTCTTGGAATACAGTGCATAAACTTCTGGCATGATATCGTATAGGCAAATTTCAGCTTGTGTGTCTGAATTTTATGCTTGAATGATTAATAATGCCTAATGATTCTTTTGGAAGTCTAGTCTGACATCATAGCTGGTGAATTTTTGTGCTTAAACACTTGTTTTATTCTGAGAGACTTCACTATGATAGCATTTTAGAACTTGCTCTGTTTCTCTGAGATGCATGCACTGATTGAAATGATTAAGGCAAATTTTATTCTGTTAGCCATGGCCAAATAATACACCCAGATGAATTTTTCCATTGCTAACCCCCTTTGAGCCTGAACCTTTTTGTTCATAATTCATGCTGATTAATGCTTAGCCATATTCCTATTGTCTTACCTTAATTGAGATTGAATCACTGATGCTTTGGAATGAAAACAAAGAAATTGAGGTAAGCTCCACAGAGATCAATGAAAAGAAAGGCAAAGGAAGTGTGCCCTTAAAATAAAAGGAGAAAAAGGAAAAAGCAAAAGAAAAAGGAAAAGGGGTGAATGTGAAGAAAATGTGGCTGAAAGGAATTAATTCCCGAAATTCTGTGGGAATGTTAGTGGAGTGAAACAAATGAGTTGAAGGTGTTAAAAAAATGAAATAATATCAGTTTTTCAATCTCATTGTTGCTTGAGCTACTATCCATAAATTCCTACCCTTTAGCCCGGCCAAGTTACAACCTGTGAAGTCCTTTTGATCAATTATGCATGTGTTAATGTTCCTCATCTTTAGGAACTTGAGAATATGATCAAGCTTATGGTAATGTTATTGTTGTGATGGATTGAGTGATTGTTACTCCCCCAAACACTTGAGTATTGAGCGTTATATGATTATCTTGGTGAGGGGTGTTCAAACTAGATTCTGATATTTTCATAAAAGGCATTGTTAAAAGTTCTTTGCATTGATTCAGTCATGCTTAGTATAGTGATCTATTGATTGGTTGTATGATGTTATGTTGGATTAATTGATTGTTTCCTGGATTGAGTCTTGTACATTGCTGGGGACAGCAAAGTTCAAATCTGGGAATTATTTGATATGCGATCAGCATATAAGGAATTACAAGACAAAAAGAAGAAGAATGTGACTCAATCTGATGCAAGAAAGGCAGAATAACTGTTAAAATTGTCCAATATCTGAATATCAGGTGTTACACTGATTTTGTATTGATTTCACAGGAAAAATGCATAAAATGAAGCCAAAAAGGACAAAGAAAAACTAAAAGCCCACGCTGCCAGCGTGGGAATAGCGCTCACAGCGTGAGAAGCATAAATTGGACAGAAACCCCCGTGCTGAGAGCGTGAGGCTCGCGCTCACAGCGCGGGGGAACAAAAATTGGCAGAGGCTCCCACGCCCACAGCGCGGGAATGGCGCTGTCAGCGTGGGAGGCGCGAAGGATTGAAGATTTGAATTTGAAGAATTAGGTCAAAGTCTCTTATAAATAAGAGACTCAACCTTATGGAGTGACACACGCAAAAGACCTAAAGTAGATCCGGCTCTGAGAGGAGAGGAATTCGTTCTTCGTGTTCGTCGTTCAGTTCTTGTAATTTTCTTTCTCTTTTACTTTAAGTTTATGTGGAATTTCAGATCAGCGATCATGATGTTGATTGGCTAGATCTATTTTCTATAGTCAGGGTCATGATCCCTTTGTGAACAATTGGTACGAAGGATTGAATCACTTTATGTGTTGATTTTAATATACTTCATCTTTTTCTTGTGCGTATTGATATTATTTCTGTTAGATCTGATCAACCTAATAGGGCATGATATTCTGGGGATTAGGGTTTGCAATAGGAATGTTGGAATTCTGATTCTGAAAGGAGATAAAGATGGCTATTTATGCATGTTCTAGGAATAGACTTGTATGAATCGCAATCGTTGGATTTATCTGCATAATGCTTATTTTCATGCGGGATTACTAAGGGATTAGGGTTCCAATTGAATTAAAGGGTTAGATCACCATGGGATTGGGATCTAACTAATTATTCTAAAGATGATAATTTGTCTGAGTTGTTAATTTTGATAAATATCGTGAATCAATCCAGAGTAAAATTGGGAGCATTTGGTGAATGTATCCTGGCTACAGTATTTTCTCACATCTTTTACAAAAACATTTCATTCACATTCTTATTTTCTTCTTTCTCACAAAAAAAAAATCTAAAACAAGTCTTTTACCTTTCAATTAATTTAAGTTACAATATTTGTTAAACCACAAACGATCATCTAACTTAAAAGTACTGGTTATCGTAGTAATTGTTTTACAATCCCTGTGGAGACGATCTTACTTATTACTTTATTACTTGTGCGATCGGTACACTTGCCGAAATTACCAACAGAACATAAGGGTTTTTGGTGACATCAACTTGAAAAAAGATAGGATCTTGAAGAAAATTTCTAATGTCCAGAATCAGTTGGTTGATAGGGACTCTACTCATCTTAAAAGCCTAGAGACTGATTTACAAAGGCAGTTGCAGGGGGTGTTAGAGGAAGAGGAACTCCTGTGGTTTCAGAAATCAAGACAAAAGTGGTTAGAGGATGGTGATCGTAATACAAGGTTTTATCATCTTAATACTATTATTAGAAGAAACTGCAACAGGATAACTAGGCTTAAGAACGATTCTAATGTCTGGATTTATGATGTGGAGGTTCTTAAGAGAATGATTCTTGCCTTTTATGCTAACCTGTTCACTGAAGATGTTGGTCATAGGAGGTGTTGGAGCCTTCAAATTTGTAGCCTACATTGCCGGTTAATGAAATTACTGCTATGGATAGAAAGCCAAATAGCGAGGAAATCATAATGTGTATTTTTGATATGCAATCCTTAAAGGCTCCAGGGGTCGATGGGTTTCCTGCTTTATTTTTCCAACGTAATTGGGATATTTTGAAGAATCAGGTGGTTAGTTTTGTGCATGAGGTGTGGAGTAATCCTGATTTGATCAAAGCGATAAATTCTACATTGCTGGTGCTCATTCCAAAAGTTCAAAGCCCTACTCATATTAAGGATTTTAGGCCCATCTCTCTTTGCCCGGTTCTCTACAAAATGGTGTCTAAGTTAGTGGTTCAGAGGTTAAAGGCGAATATGGATAAACTAATCTCTCCCAACCAGGTTAGCTTTGTTCCTGGTAGACAAATCCATGATAATATTGTGACAGTTCAAGAGTTTATCCATAGCATGCACAGAATGAGAAGTAGGAAGGCTTTTATGGCCATAAAAATATATCTTGAAAAAGCCTATGATAGAATGAATTGGGGCTTCATCCATAATATTTTAGAGGAGGTGAAGATCCCAACCAATCTGTTAAGTATTATTATGGCATCTATCCAATCTCCTTCTATAAATATTATGTGGAATGGTGGTATGACACAGGAATTTCAGCCTTCTAAGGGAATCCGCCAAGCTGATCCTATGTCTCCCTATTTATTTGTTTTGGGAATGGAAAAATTATCCCATATTATTGAGACCGCTGTAAGTGGGAATCTTTGGAAGCCAATGAGAATTGGAAATGGGGGTCCTCCGATATCCCACCTGATGTTTGCTGGTGATTTGATGTTGTTTGCTGAAGCAAGTGAAGATCAAATTAAAATTATGATGAAATGCTTGAATCTGTTTGAAGAGGTGCCTGGACAAAAGATTAGTGTGCAGAAGAGTTGTATTTACTTCTCCAAGAATATGGATGAAGGGCTGGCTTCTAGAATTGCTGATATTAGTGGATTTAAAAGAGTTACTAATATGGGTAGATATCTTGGAGCCTGGATGAAGCATGGGAGGGTAACAAAGAAGCATTATGAAGAAGTCATTGATAGAATTCATCATAGATTGTCCAGGTGGCAAGCCAATTGTTTGTCTCAAGCTGGCCGGATTACCCTAACAAAATTAGTTTTGGCTTCTATACCATCTTTCCAAATGCAGTGTGGTAGATTGCCAAGTGGTATTTGTGCTGAGTTGGAAAAAATCCAAAGGAATTTTATTTGGGGTGATAAGGATGGGCAAAGGAAGATGCATCTTATTAGCTGGGATGTTCTTACTAAACCTAAGGATGAAGGGGGTTTGGGTCTACGGAAGATGGATGTAGTAAATGATGCTTTTATGGAAAAAATTGCTTGGAGCATTTTTTCTAATCCCCAAGCTTTGTGGGTAAAAGTCCTGTTGGCAAAATACTCTCCTAACAGATCAGGTATGGAGATCTTTTCTTGCAGGATTGGTGACTCTATTTTTTGGAAATACATCTGTTAGCATATGGGTGTCCTATAGACAATCTTTTGATTAAATAAAGGACACTAGATGTAGAACTTTGTTTGTCGCAAATAAATGAAAGCACTATTTATTCAGTTTCATATTGTGTCTCGATATTACTGTTAATATTATATGAACGAACTGGATAAACCCCTTGGAATAGAACAGGTAACTCTTGAGTATCTGTGATGAGATCACGATCATGAGGATTCAAGGATATTGCATGTCTATTCCTAATTATATGTTCCTAGTCTAGAGACACTGAGTTTGGGGATCAGTGATATCGAATAAGACTAGTACGACTTATCTACTTGTATATGGATACAAGGTAAAGACCTCATGAGCTGCAGATATGGAGATATCTTAGCTAAAGTCGTGGGTGGACCTATAAGAGTATAGCTCGCACTGAACAGACCCAAAAAGAGACTCTATGAGGAAATCTCACAGATAGTGTCATTAGAGTAATCTCTTTATGTTTGAGTATGTCTTTCCTTAGACCAGAAGTTATTACCTAGACTGTGTTCTTGAAGGCATGTTTTGATTGTATGCCTCGTCTGCCTGAAACAGGGAGACTCATAGGTATACTGTTGGGCGTGTCCTTAAAGGGCACAGGGCTAGGGTAATAAGCTGAAGGAATTCGTCAAATCACTGTGAGAGATTAGGTTATCTGTAAATCGGAGAAATCGGGATGACATTTACAGGGACTCGGGACTCTATGCATAGTAAAAGAGATCATGAGATGATCTGCCTTTAGAGTCAGTAAATTGAAGATTCCCTATTTCAAATAAAGCTTACCCTAAACCGCAGGGGTTGATATATTTCCTTACCCTAGGTTAATGGGAAGATAACCGAGACGAAGGGAAATACATACGGTAACCAAATATGTGCAATAGGATGATCAAGTCATTAATCTGACTAGTTCTGGGGCAACAAAGCATTGCTAGTGCTATGTGTTGTCATTAATTGGGTTGTGGGCTTGTTGGGCCCAAGCCCAGTTATGTCAGAAGCTAAGTTGGGCCTAATGGGTCACACACTAACACCTTGTAGTCATGATGGACTAGCTTTAAAGGTATTGGGCCTAATAATGGTTGTTAGCCCAAGAAGCTGTTTCGAAGCCCACCTAAATAGGTGGGTGGTGCATGGAGCTTAGTAATGGGCTTGGATAGTCCAAGCCATTACTAATTAATTTAATTAGTTAAATTAATAATCAAATATTTGAATTTCGATTTTTGAATGTGAAATTTGAATTTTGAAATTTGAATTCGGAATTAGAATTTTGAAATTCGAATTTTGAATTTGAAATTTGAAATTTGAATTTTGAATTTGAATTTTGAAATTTGAATTTTGAATTTGAAATTTGAAACTTTGAATTTTAAATTTTGAATTTGAATGTTTGAACATTTGAATTCAAGTGTTTGAATTCGAATTTGAATTGGCTTCGAAAAATTGTTTCATAACAAAAAGGATAAGATAGGATCTTATTGGAACATATTCCTTGGATCAAGAAGCATCTTTGGAGCACATTATTGGGCTGTTTGGGGCGCATATTTGAGTGATAAGAATGTCATCTTATCACTTAAAACAAAGCTCCATTCAGATTTGGTGGTTGAGGGAATCAGTGGGTGAGTTGATTCAAATTTTGAATGCAACTACTCAATATATTTGGACCCCTTTTAGGGCTGAATTATGCGCATGAAAAGTATACTATATGATAGTTTATGAATTTAAGTTTAAATTATTTTGAACTTAGTTTCATGAGGATAAGATTGGAGGTTGTTGGCAAAATTGGTTTTGCAACAGCTCCACCTTATCCTCCCCTGATTCATGTGCAACTTTCAAAGGAGTTTGAAAGTTGGTTTTCATTTTGAATGATTTAATTCTCTCCTCCTCTCCAAGGTGTGCGCATAACACTTGTTCTTCTCCTTAGGGTTTTTAAGAAAAACTAGCCTACTCTCCTTCATCTCAGGCACCATTCTGTAGGGTAGTTCACTACACCTTTCCAAACAGAATACCTAGCCTCCACCTTCACCACTTGTGCGCATGGCAAGCCTCGCTGTGGTGTTCATCTGGTGGCTTTCAAGAAGGGGTTCTTGCATCATTGACGAACGGTGGTGTGGATCACCATTAGAGGGTTTGAACCCTTCAAGCCTGACATCTGATCTCCCTGACTGATCAGGCCAAAAACAATGTAACATCATGTTGTCTTAAAGCATGAACCTATGTGTGCATGTATGTTTCCGCAGTAAAAATTTTGTTTTTACACCTTACATGCATCGGCCTTCAAAGGCCGGTTTTACTTTCACATCTGCCATGTTTGGAGGAAGATGGAAGCTCATTCATTTTGGGAAGTTGCAGATGGGTCTACGATCAAGTTTTGGAAGGATAGGTGGGCTAGGAGAACTGAAAGGCTTATGGATGTATCCTTAGCTCCAATCCCTTGGGAAGAGGAGTCTAAATCAGTAGCTGATTACTTAGATTCTTCGGGTAATTGGAATGTTCAGGTTTTGTCTAATTGGCTTGCTGCTGAGGATATTCTAATTATTCGAAGCATCCTCCCTCCCCATCCCCTGGATGGTTGTGATCAGTTTAGATGGAATGTGGCTGGGAATGGACAAATTTCGGTGAAGGAGGTTTATAATCTTTAGCTGGGCAGGAGAGTGGGTTGCGAATGAAGTCTGCTATCTGGAGTACTATTTGGGATTGGAAGGGTCCCCATAAAATACAAGTCTTCATGTGGAAGGTGGCTCATGGTTGTTTGCTAACAAATATGAGACTAAACCACCTGCAAATGGGGGATTCTGGCTGTTGTGTTTGTCAAGTGGAGGATGAGTCAATCATGCATGCTTTAAGAGATTGTTTTTGTATTAGAAATCTGTGGATCAAGTTGGGTACTCAAAGATATTGTCAGCATTTCTTTCGGTTGGATGTAGATTGCTGGCTGCTTTCCAATCTTCAAGTAAATATAGCCGATGATAGAGTTGTCCCTTAGAATATCAATTTTGCAGTAACAATTTGGTTAGCTTGAAGGTGGAGAAATGATAAGTATCATGGGAACCAATGCTTTCAGAATGCTTACAATATTCTGTTTGTTGAAAAACAATCGAAGGAAATTTGGGATGTTTCCAGGCGAAAGGATTCTGCTATGTCCGGGGCTAGAAAGGAAGTGATCCCCATTGCTTGGAAGTTTCCAGAAGATGGTTGGGTGAAATCAAATACTGATGGAGCTGCTAAAGGTAATCCTGGTATGGCAGCTTGTGGGGGTGTTTTTAGAGACAGTACTGGCCAATGGCTATCCGGTTTCTCTTATAGAATTGGGCATTGCAGTGCTATTATGGCAGAATTATGGGGTATCTAGAAAGGTATTCAAATGGCTTGGGATAATGGCTGGAGGAAATTGGTTATTGAAAGTGACTCTTCAACAGCGGTCACGTGGCTTACTGCTAGGGGTAAGCCAGCCTGTGAGTATCATATTGTTACTCATATACGGGCATGGATGAATAGAGAGTGGTCTGTGCTCATACAACATATGTACAGAGAAGGAAAATGCTATGCGAATTGGTTGTCTAATTTTCTTTTGTTGAATCCAGAGTTGGAGGATTTTTGTATTTTTCCTCCCCCCCCCCCCCTTCGAGAATTTTTTTTCTTGCATTTAGCTGATTTAGGTGGTTTTGGTAGAACTCGGTGTATTGGGGCTGGTTAGCCTGTTCTTGTGGGGGTTCTTTTCCCCTTCAGGATACCAATATATATATATATATATATATGTGTGTATATATATATATATATATATATATATATATATATATATGTATATATATATATATATATATATATATATATATATATATGTGTGTGTGTATATATAAATATATATGTATATATATATATATATATATATATATATATATATATGTATATATATGTATATATATATATATATATATATATATATATATATATATATATTAAAGGCTAAACATGCATGCATATATTATACAAATGACTAATTAACATATTGGTGGTAATCTCTTCGTCAAGGGATCAACTATCACAAGATCAGTGATGCTTCTAAACATCTTCATAATGACAAAATATTTTAAGTCCACTTAGCACCTTTAGAAAATCCAATATTTCTTGCTCTCACTAAACACATGAGGTTCAATATCACTTTGTTAGCAAAAAAGGTATTATTGGAAGATATAAAACTCTAGGGAAAAATGTTTGTCCTTTTAAATAACACAACTTATATCATTTCACTCTCACAAAGAGATGGGACCCACATCTTTATTTTTTGTCAATTCTCTCTCCTCCTTTATTTATCTCTTTCTTTGTCTTAAAATGACACAACTTTACATCCTTTTAAATGACACACACTTTACCTAAAAATGTAATTCGTCAACGTCGGTGATCAAATGGCAAACATCTTTACAAAAGGACTTGGAAACACGAAGTTTATAAAATTTTGAATATATTGGGAATGAGGTCAGAACAACTTAAGAGAGTAGGTGATCAGGGGGAGTGTTGACTTATCACCGCCTCTTCATTGTCCTTGAGCTGTCAACTACTTTGGAGTAAATGTTATCCTCACCACTGCTTCTCCTTATTAGTTATCCAAATCATCGCCTCTTCTTGGAGTATCAGTCGCAGTAGTTGAAATTTTATAATTTGTTAGAGTATAATATAAATTATTAACATAGGCTCTCGTGTTTAAATTTTTCGGTTGAATTAGTTCTTTATATGATATCAAAGCCTCGTATCTCGGATTCGAACCTCGCCATCTCCCATTTTCTTTGTGAAATTTCTTAGCATAGGTAGACCAGGTTTGATGCATCATTCACCTTTCAAGCCCACTGGGCTCTCTTGTGAGGGGCGTGTGAGAATATAATACAAACCATTAAAAATACCTCATCCAATAACTTAAGATTTTGGATTGAATTGATTCTTTACAATATCTATGCCCCATACTCTGCCCTGTTAGAACAACGACCTAAATCTCATACTTTTTCAAAAAAAAAATCAAATGCTACGTGAACAATCCTTTTTATCAGATTGCTCCACGTTCAAATTTGTTGCCAGTCATAAACGAACTTGGTTAGACCACATGGCACGTTCTTATTAGCTTACCAAGTTCGCTATCAGTAGTAGCAAACTTAGTCGCCTATGATTTCATGACATGTGTACACTTAATCCAGTCAATTTTTTATTGCAAAGTGTGCACGTGTCACGAAATTATAAACGACTAAATTTGCTACCACTGATAGCAAAATTTGTATGCTAATGTGAACATATCACATGGCCTATTAAGTTCATTATGACTGATAATGAACTTGAATGCATGATAATCTCATAAAAAATACTATTCATGTGTCATTTTGAGAATTTTTTATTTTTTATTTTAAAAACATTGCATTTAGGTGCCCAGTTTGAATGATAGCTATTTTAAGTTGTGTGTAGGTGTAATAGTAGATGGTGATAGCTAGTAAATAGCTCGAATTGTACAAGGCACTATTGCATGCAAATACGATTGAAAATGTTATTCAGTTGTTATATGTGGATATACACTTTATACTATTTATTTTCACATATTTAACTGTTTAGTATGAGAAGGGATATTTTTTTGTGCATACGTGATTGAAAATGCTATAATTCAAAAACTCATAATTATTAAGAATGTTACTCAACCGTGTGTTTTGTTATTGACTAACGCATATTTTGTTATTGACTAACGCATATAGATTGGATATATTTATGTGGGGTAGGATGAGAGATGTTGATGCTGATATATGGTAACAAAAAATCTATCCAATAATCGAACCTGTGATCCGATCTTTGGGACGAAAAATAATTAAGTGATCCAGGCCCATTTTATTATTTGGTGATCCCTCTCATGAGTAATTTTTTTCTTCCATTTTTGCCCCTCTCATTTTTTTTTATTTTCCCATTTTGTCCCCTATTTTGAGAGAAGGATCACCCCAAATTTTATGGGCCATTTTTCTTCTCCTTTAGGACACGTTCTGCTAACCCCATGTGCCACCCTGGGATATAACTAGTATTTTTTTAAAATATTTAATTTGGTTCATCGCTTCGAGATTAGGCTAATTTGTGATGGGTCTATGATAACAAGGAGGAATACATACTCTTATTCCTACCTATTCAACTCCTACGCGTCAACTGATCTACTACCATTTAATATATAACTAGCATCTCTAGTAGTGACAAAAACATTTATTAAGAAAATGATCATATTGTTGGAAATCGACCACACACAAAGCGAAAACGAAAAGAAAAAGAGAGAGAGAGAATAGACACAACGATTTACCCTGGTTCACCCAATTTAGGCTACGTCTAGCTTGTCTGTACTATATTCACCTCACCGCCACTCGTTACAAGTCACTCGGTTTACAAGGCAAATATAAATAGGATTATAAAACCCTAACAACAGCTATTCACGAGCCCAAGCCCAAACTGCTAAGAAAATTACAATAAATCAGAGGCCCGCAACAGTGCCTAGCCTCTACGGGCCTGGGGGCACTGCCCCTCAGACCCCCGCCGGGGCGACTCCCCCGGACCCCCGCTCGCTCACCTGGGAGCGGGACCCCAGTTGCCTTTCTGCTAACCCTGACAACTAGGCCCATCATCAATATACGAAGTATGAGCCATACCCAACATTCTCCCACTTAGTGAATGCTTCGCATGTTTCTTCAATCCCAATGCAGCTGTACACCATTCAAACTTCTCTGAAGTCACTGCCTTGGTTAGAAAATCAACATTGTTGACCTTTGTGTCAACCTTTTCCAGCAATACAACCTTGTCTTCAATCTTCTATCTGATGAAGTGATATTGTATGCTGATATGCTTGGTCCTCACATGGAAACCTGGGTTCTTAGCCAAGAAAATGGCGCTCTGACTATCACACCCAACGATCATCTCTCCTTGTGTAAAGCCAAGCTCTTTGTACAACCTTCGTAATCAAATATCCTCCTTAACAGCATGTGTCAAGGCCATGTACTCAACCTCTATAGAAGATAAGCAACAGTGCTCTGTCTCTTACTCATCTAACTGATAGCTCAGCCAAATGAAGAAACAACATATCCACTAGTAGACCTTCTACTATCAATGTCACCTCCCCAATCAGCATCCACAAAGCATCTCAGCTCTAATAATGTCTTTCCTCTTGAGCCCTTGAAGCCTTCATAGCATAACCCAAGGTCAGATGTACCACGAAGATAACGGAACACACGTTTCACAGCCGTGTAATGCTCCTTTCCTGCCTTGGACATATACCTGCTCAATACTCCCACTGCTTGAGCAATATCAGGTCGAGTACAAATCATGGCATACATCAGACTCCCAACTGCACTAGCATAAGGAACTGACGCCATCTCCTCTTTTTCTTCTTCAGTCTTGGGACACTGGTCAACCGATAACTTAGAACCAGTAGACATGGGAGTCAACACAGGCTTGGAGTCAGTCATCTTGAGTTTCTTCAAAACATCCTCTATATACTTCTGCTGACTTAACCATAATCTTCCTTTGTCACGCTCCCTCTTAATCTGCATACCCAAGATCACATTTGCAGCGCCTAGATCTTTCATTTCAAACTGCTTTGCTAGCAGTCCTTTAACAGTGCTGATCATCTTCAAACTGTTTCCAACGAGTAACATATCGTCAACTTACAAAGTTAGAATAACAAAGTCACCATCTAACCTTTTCACATAAACACAGTGATCAACATCACAGCGGTCAAAGCCAAGCTTCACCACATAAGTGTCGAATTTCATGTACCACATCCTCGGGGACTGCTTCAGGCCATACAAAGAGTTATTCATCTTGCAGACTAGCTCCTCTTTGCCTCTGGCAATGAACCCCTCTGGTTGCTTCATGAAAATAACCTCCTCCAAATCACCATGAAGGAAAGTCGTCTTCACATCCAGCTGCTCCACCTCTAGGTCATATGCAGCTGCTACAGACAATTCAACCTGTAATACTAAATGCACAAACATCATCACTAGCACACATGATATAATTTTCAGGTGTATACCTCTCAGATGGTCTTCTTTCCCTTGTGGATCTCCTCAGTACTGGTGCTTCAACCTCAGCCTTGGTTTCAGAAAATCCATCCTCTATCGCATTATATTCAGCAGCTTCAGAATCAAAATTTCCCAATTCAACCTGAGTTTACTGTATCCTCTTTCAAACCCACATCCAACTCCACTGTCTGAGACTTTTCAGGAGCTTCAGGAAAAATGTGATTCAACTTAGATTCCCTGAATACAACGTCTCTGCTGTAAGTTACAATTCTAGTATCCGGATTCCACAACTTATAACCTTTGACACCATCCTTGTACCCAATAAAGATACACTTTTCAGATTTACTGTCAAGCTTGCTTCTTTTCTCCTTAGCTACTTGCATATATGCTTCACAGCCAAACACTCTGACATAAGATACATTTGGCCTTTTTCCAAACAGTGCTTTATACAGAGTCTTCTCCTTCAAAGTCGATGTAGGAGATCTGTTCTTCAGATAACAAGCAGTAGCCACTGCCTCTGCCCAAAACTCAGCTGCCAAGCCTGCACCGCTCAACATACTCCGAGCTTTCTCCATGAGAGATCGATTCAACCTCTCTGCCACCCCATTCTGTTGAGGTGAGTAAAGCGTAGTCTTCTGCCTTACAATTCCATTGCTCGCACAAATCTGGTCAAATTTTTTTGAATAGAACTCCCCTCCATTGTCAG
Source organism: Gastrolobium villosum (assembly GCA_032173675.1). NCBI lineage: Eukaryota > Viridiplantae > Streptophyta > Magnoliopsida > Fabales > Fabaceae > Gastrolobium > Gastrolobium villosum. Next base: position 14,898 of record JAVKPL010009976.1, read on the forward strand.
TTCTCAGCACCTTGATTTTTCGATCAAATTGATTTTCCACCAAAGCCTTAAACTCGCGGAACTTATCGAACACTTCATCCTTGCTGCGCAAGAAATATAACCACACATGTCTTGAAAAATCATCAGTAAAAGAAACATAATACCTTGATTTTCCATGTGATGCTACAGGTGTGGGGCTGTAACAGCCCGTGTTAACCCGGATTGTTAACATACTATCGTATTAAGCCACGCTTAATTAAAACGTGGACTAACTTTTTCTTTAATTCAATTATGACGTCATTAACCTTAGCCAACTTGATTACTTAATCAATTTCATAAAATACTGCCTGTATGTTGATTACAAGACAACTAACTGAAATACCTCATGCATAAATATAATGTGAGTATCTAAAGCCACAGGGCTACAACACATAGCCTGGGTCAAAATCCTGATACTTTAATTACAACTTCAAATAAAAGACAATAACAAAACCATGTGGCATGGACAAACCTCATGCTCACCAAATAAGGCACAATGCCCAACAACAGTCTCAGCATAATATCATAATCAAAGCGGGAAAACATAAACAGCAGTCAAATAATCAGCATCCATCATGTTAGCAAAATACAGATAGTCTAGCTCAGCTCTGGCCTCCTGCCACCTGAGCCCTCAACATTACCTGAACCTGAAATAAGCATCCCCAAACGTGGGGTGAGATCTCTAAACAAGAAATCTCAGTAAGACAAGGGGTCCTCAAGGATCTTCCACCCCAAGCTCACTTACATGTGTAATATAAGTTCAAAAACAGTATTTACAGTATAAGTTCCAAAACTATGCGATGCAGCAGATAATCATGCCATGTGTGTTTATCAAATCTACTGGCCAGAGAAATGCAGGAATACGTCTAAACCCACATGAGTACAAGGAACACCGCTTGCACCTCACCCACAGCCTCACCATCTTGTATGTACTACATACTCAGGCTTACCGTATAGGTGGACACCACATGCATATCATAAAAGCACATTGCATATAATAGCTCAACAGCATTTCCAAAACATCAAAGCATGTAACACAGCATGCATAAACCACATCCCCATGGGACATGGTGGAACCACAAAATGGCTAAACCAAGGACACGAAAGCTTACCTTGCAAGCAATCAATCCAAGCCAAGAGTCTTCACCGCTCAAGGTCCAACACAGCAGAAATCACAATCTGATTTAGACCAGCGATCATATCAATAACATAGCTCATACGCATAAACATAAAGACTACGTTTCTTTGTTATGTTTTACGTCTTAAGGCTTCCCACCAAGCCATAAGCCCTTAGTCCCTTGATTCTGGCTTAATTAAGTATTTACAGAAGTTCAACTCCATCAAAATAGGGTCCACAAACCCATAACTCCGATGTGTATGAACAGTACCTCACTGTTCTTCGAAAATTCAGAATATCCGGATATCTCCAAGTCCATATCCGGATACCAATATCCGGATATCTCGTGACAGAATGCAGTTTCTGCATTTCGCGAGATATCACTCCCAAGGTTCCATTTTATTAAAACTGCAGTTGTAATTCTTTACCAAAAATTTTGAGATTTTAATATGTTAAACTAGACCTCACAAGCTTTCCAACGACATATCTTATGTCTCAATCGGAGTTGTATAACTCCGGTTATGATTTTCGCAAAGTGACTGCTGCTAACTGAATTTCCAGCAACCAAGACGCGACTTTAAACTAATACTGAGATCAAACCACTTATCCAATGGCTACGAAATTTTACAGGGTTATAGCCTTATGTGTTAGCTACACATAGGTCCAAACGGCACTCGATTTGGAGATTTTTCAAGAAGAGAAGGGTGAAGGCAATGGAGGAAGGCACAAGGTCAGCAAGAAGGTCCTCACTCAGCCACTATTCCCGCATGCAAAGTTGGTCCTAGGGTTTTGTGCCCATACTATGTGTATTTATAGCCCAAAACCACTTAAACGCGCAGTATTAACCTTAATTGCAACGCAAAAGATCTTGATCCAAAACTTTGGAATCTAGACCTACGCATTTTTCTAAGATTTGTCATATTTTTATTTTATTTTTCGAAGCACCTTTCCGGTACGCGCTTTTCCATAGCCAGTATCAGTTCTGGCATCAGATTACATTATTTTGACTTGAAACTTGTTTTACAAGTCCTCCATAATATTCTAGTAATTATCATGCATTCGTTATATTTTTCCGGGATACTTTTCCGGTACGCATTTATACCGGGTAGCAGAACCGGTATCTGCGCTTTTCTTCCGAAAAGCGACTTTCAGCATTTTTACTCACTCAGTATAATTATTTAAGCCCAATAATAATTATTAAGGTCAATTATGGAATCATTTCCTAATTATCATAATTAATTCACTAATTACCTTAATTAGCGGTGCGGGTTCTTACATTCACCCCACCTTTTTAAGGATTTTGTCCTCAAAATCAGAAACATACCTGTCTCGAAAGTTGGGATACTGTCGGAGAAGCTCATCCTCTCGCTCCCACGTGCACTCCTCGGGACTACGCCCAGTCCACTGCACCTTGACCATCGGAATGATCTTGCTTCTAAGCTGTTTCTCGCCTCGATCGAGGATCTTGAGTGGTCCGACGGGAGTCTTTAGGTTCTCCCGAATCTCCACATCATCCGGCTGCACCACGTGCGAAGGATCTGCTATGTACCTCCGAAGCTGAGATACGTGAAACACGTCGTGGATGTTGGCTAGGTTCGGAGGCAAGGCGAGTCGATAGGCAACAGGTCCTACTCTACCAAGGATCTGGTAGGGCCCAATGAACCGAGGGCTCAACTTCCTCACTCCGAGTGCCCGTCCAACACCGGTGACAGGTGAAAGTTTCACAAACACGTGCTCACCCTCACTGAACTCCAGTGGTCGATGCTTGACATCATAGTAGCTTTTCTGGCGATTCTGCGCCTGCTTCAACTTTTCCCTGATCATCTGGATCTGCTGGGTAGTATCTTGGACAAAGTCCAAGCCAAATAGCTCTTTATCTCCAACCTCAGACCAACAAGTAGGAGTCCAACACCTCATACCATACAGCGCCTCGTAGGGTGTCATGCCCATACTAGCATGAAAACTGTTGTTGTACGAGAATTCTACCAACGGAAGGTACCTATCCCATGCAGAGCCCTGCTCCAACGTGCAAGCTCTTAACATGTCCTCCAATGTCTGGATGGTCCACTCAGTCTGACCGTCAGTCTGAGGGTGATAGGCGGTACTCAATCTTAACTGCGTACCAAAAGCCTCCTGCAGCGCCTCCCAGAACCGAGATGTGAACTTCGGGTCCCTATCACTGATGATACTCTCGGGCACCCCGTGAAGCCTCACAATCTCACGGACATATAGTTTGGCCAACTGCTCTGTAGTGAAGCTCACCTTCACTGGAAGAAAATGGGCAGACTTGGTTAATCTGTCCACAATGACCAAGATAGAGTCACAACCAGCCTGAGTTCTAGGCAATCCCACCACGAAGTCCATGGAAATACTCTCCCACTTCCACTGTGGAATTTCAAGAGGTTGAAGTTTACCAGACGGTTTCTGGTGCTCAATCTTCACCTTCTGACATATAAGACACTTGGACACGTAGACCGCTATGTCCTTCTTCATGCCCGACTACCAAAAATTTCTTTTTAAGTCCTGATACATTTTCGTAGCACCAGGGTGGATAGTAAACCGGCCCTTATGAGCCTCTGCCATAACCTCTTCTGTCAATGGCCCTCGAGGAATAACAATCCTCTTCTGGAACAGCAGCAATCCATCCTCGTTCCAAGACACACCGTCCTGGTTCTTCACATAATCAAGGCACTCTCTTTGCACTTGCGCCTCTTTAATCTTTTCCATCAGCTCATTAATCACTTCTGTTGTTTCCATTTCAAGCAGTGCGCCCCCAAACAAGGAGTTCACTCTCAAGTCTCTGAACTTTTCGATCACCTCGTAGTCGCTCATCATCAAGCTGGATAAGCTCACGGATTTCCGACTCAAAGCATTGGCTACCACATTGGCCTTGCCAGGGTGATACCTCAACTCAAAGTCGTAGTCCTTCAAGAACTCCATCCATCTTCGCTATCTCATGTTCAACTCTTTCTGGTCAAACAGATATTTCAGGCTCTTGTGGTCACTGAATACAGCAAACTTCATGCCAAACAGGTAATGCCTCCAAATCTTGAAAGCAAAAACAATGGCTGCCAACTCCAAGTCGTGAGTTGGGTAGTTCTCCTCATGAGGTTTCAACTGTCTTGAAGCATAGGCAACAGCTTTCCCTTTCTGCATCAACACACAGCCTAGCCCCTTTCCAGAGGCATCGCAGTATAACTCAAACTGTTCTGCAGGATCAGGAAGGACTAACACAGGAGCAGTAGTCAGTCTCTCCTTCAACTCCTGGAAGCACTCCTCACACTCATGTGTCCACACGAATGGAGTCTCCTTTCGGGTAAGGCGAGTCATCGGTAGCACCATCTTGGAGAATCCCTCTATGAACCTCCTGTAGTACCCTGCCAAACCCAAGAAGCTTCTCACTTCTGTAACCGTCTTGGGCCTCTCCCAATCCATCACGGCCTCAATCTTGTTAGGATCAACTTCGACTCCATCAGCGAAAATCACATGACCCAAAAATTTCACCGCCTTGAGCCAAAACTCACATTTTGACGGCTTAGCATATAGCTTTTTCCCTTTCAACACTTGCAAAACAATCTTCAAGTGCTCAGCATGCTCCTCCTTCGTCTTAGAGTAAATCAAGATGTCGTCAATGAAGACGATCACAAACTGATCCAGGTACGGCTGGAAGATCCTGTTCATGTAGTCCATGAACACTACGGGTGCATTTGTGAGTCCAAACAGGATCACCAAGTACTCATAATGCCCGTACCTCGAGCGAAACGCTGTCTTTGGGACATCCTCCGGCTTTACCCATATCTGATGGTAACCGGACCGGAGGTCGATCTTGGAATATACGCAAGCACCCCTGAGCCGATCCAGCAAGTCATCAATGCGTGGAAGAGGATACTTGTTCTTGATTGTCACCTTGTTCAACTGTCTGTAGTCGGTGCACAACCGCATGGTCCCATCTTTCTTTTTCACAAAAATGACCTGTGCTCCCCAGGGAGACACACTCGGCCGTATGAAATCTTTCGCTAAAAGCTCCTCGATATGCTTCTTCAGCTCCGCCAACTCTGGTGGCGACATCCGGTATGGAGCTAATGAGATAGGCCCCACACCAGGCAATAAATCTATGGAGAACTCTATCTCCCTCTGCGGTGGAAACTCAGGAATCTCCTCGGGAAACACCTCGAGGAATTCCCTCACCACAGGAATGCCAGTGAGATCCTCCTGTGTCCCACTCACCAAACCTCCCAACATGACATAGCCAAATGCCCCTGCTCTCAAGGCTCTCCTCGCCTGCAGGACTAAAATGAACGGTGAGGAACTGGCTGTGGACCCACCCGGAGACATCACAACTCTCTTGGCACAGCAATCAATAAATGCACAGTTTCTGGACAACCAATCCATGCCCAGAATAATCTCCAGGTTGGCCATCGGTAATCCTATCAGATCTACCGAGAAGTCACGGCCATCCCACTGAAATGCTACATCGCGATGAACAGTGGAGGTCAAACATTTTTCTCCGGTGGCGGTGGTCACCCGCATCGGTGAAGAAAGCACATCACTGGGCAACTCAAGCCCCACAGCAATAGGGGCAGCAACAAAAGAATGCATTGCCCCGGAATCAAACAATACATCAACAGCTGAACCACCAATGGTAACAGTACCTCTGACCAGGTTCGGATCTCTGTCCGACTGCTGACGATCCAAAGTATACACACGCCCCGTAGTAGGTGGCACGGCTGGTGCCCCAGTAGGAACCATCTGCAATGGCACAGCCTGCACTGCAGCAACTCTCGCCGTCGGGCAATCTCTGGAGTAGTGGCCCTCCTTGCCACACTGGAAGCATATCAACTGTCCGGTAGAACACGGCCCAAAATGTGACTTCCCGCATCCCGAGCATCTGGGAGCAGGAGGTCTAGCTGCGTTCCCCTGAGTAGAAGTCTTTTTAAACTGGTTTGGCGCTTGCTTAGCCGCCAACTGTTTGCCCTTGCCCTTGCCCTTGTTTGCAAACTTCCTGTTCCTCCAGGGAGCGGAACCACCAGTACCCTGTGGCACCTCAATCTTGGCCTTCTTGGCCTTACTCGTGCTGTAGAAGTCCTCAATATCACGACACTGCTGGACCAGTGTCCCAAAATCTCTGGAAGCAGACCCAGCTAAGTAACCAGCAATATCCTCACTAAGTCCCCTGCGGAACTTAGCAGCCAAGAATGTAGGAGTAGGCCTCGCCATCCTGAAGTTTGAAAACTTCACCAGCTCATTAAACTTGGCCAGGTACTCGTCAACTGACAATGAGCCCTGAACCAAACGGTCAAACTCCCCTTGCTTCCTCTCCTGTGCATCATACGGGAAATACTGACCCAAAAAACACTCCTCAAAGAACGGCCACGTCATCACACGTCCCTGCATCTCATAGACGTGAGAAATGTTGGTCCACCACTCATGGGCCTCGCCCTCCAGAATATAAGTGGCAAACATCAGCTTCTGCGGATCGGTACACTGCATGATCCGGAAGATCTTGTCCAACGCCTGTAACCATCTGGCAGCAGCAATGGGATCATAAGATCCGTCGAAAGAAGGTGGCTTATGCTTGCGAAAAGCATTCAGCCTGCGGTCGATCTCGTCACGATCCTCAGCAAATACGGGTATGGTTTGCAAAGCCCCCGTCAAATGACTGCCCTCACCCATCTGACTCTGGGTGTCCTCCTGTTGACCAGGCGGAGGTGGAGGCGGTGGCGGCGGTGGAGGTGGTGGAGGACACTGGCCAGCAGCAAGACCAGCCCTCAACTCCTCCAACATGACCCTCATCATAGTCATGTTGGCCATCCGGTTCTCCTCCAGAACCTCAGCAGTGGCTCGCCGGTTCGCCTCTCTGATAGCGTCCAACATCGCCTGGTTTGCCAACCTCGTGGCCTCCTGGTCGGCTAGTCGGGCCGCCTGCATCTCAGCTAATGCAGCCAGGATAGGATCCGATTGATCCTCGCTCGTACTAGGGTTCCTCCTTGGTGGCACCATGACTTTGCACAAGTTACACAAAGAATGAGTTGATCAGACCCACGCCATGTGGTCACATATGCATTATCATAATACACACCAATCAGAGAGAACGCAAAGTAGACACGCAACGAAACACCCTAAGTTATTGCAATACATACAGGCTTTTCCCTAGAAAGTGCTCTGATACCATAAAATGTAACAGCCCGTGTTAACCCGGATTGTTAACATACTATCGTATTAAGCCACGCTTAATTAAAACGCGGACTAACTTTTTCTTTAATTCAATTATGACGTCATTAACCTTAGCCAACTTGATTACTTAATCAATTTCATAAAATACTGCCTGTATGTTGATTGTAAGACAACTAACTGAAATACCTCATGCATAAATATAATGTGATTATCTAAAGCCACAGGGCTACAACACATAGCCTGGGTCAAAATCCTAATACTTTAATTAAAACTTCAAATAAAAGACAATAACAAAACCATGTGGCATGGAAAAACCCCATGCTCACCAAATAAGGCACAATGCCCAACAACAGTCTCAGCATAATATCATAATCAAAGCGGGAAAACATAAACAGCAGTCAAATAATCAGCATCCATCATGTCAGCAAAATACAGATAGTCTAGCTCAGCTCTGGCCTCCTGCCACCTGAGCCCTCAACATTACCTGAACCTGAAATAAGCGTCCCCAAACGTGGGGTGAGATCTCTAAACAAGAAATCTCAGTAAGACAAGGGGTCCTCAAGGATCTTCCACCCCAAGCTCACTTACATGTGTAATATAAGTTCAAAAACAGTATATACAATATAAGTTCCAAAACTATGCGATGCAGCAGATAATCATGCCATGTGTGTTTATCAAATCTACTGGCCAGAGAAATGCAGGAATACGTCTAAACCCACATGAGTACAAGGAACACCGCTTGCACCTCACCCACAGCCTCACCATCTTGTATGTACTACATACTCAGGCTTACCGTATAGGTGGACACCACATGCATATCATAAAATCACATTGCATATAATAGCTCAACAGCATTTCCAAAACATCAAATCATGTAACACAACATGCATAAACCACATCCCCATGGGACATGGTGGAACCACAAAATGGCTAAACCAAGGACACGAAAGCTTACCTTGCAAGCAATCAATCCAAGCCAAGAGTCTTCACCGCTCAAGGTCCAACACAGCAGAAATCACAATCTGATTTAGACCAGCGATCATATCAATAACATAGCTCGTACGCATAAACATAAAGACTACGTTTCTTTGTTATGTTTTACGTCTTAAGGCTTCCCACCAAGCCACAAGCCCTTAGTCCCTTGATTCTGGCTTAATTAAGTATTTACAGAAGTTCAACTCCATCAAAATAGGGTCCACAAACCCATAACTCCGATGTGTATGAACAGTACCTCACTGTTCTTCAAAAACCCAGAATATCCAGATATCTCCAAGTCCATATCCGGATACCAATATCCGGATATCATATCCGGATACCAATATCCGGATATCATATCCGGATATCTCGTGACAGAATGCAGTTTCTGCATTTCGCGAGATATCACTCCCAAGGTTCCATTTTATTAAAACTGCAGTTGTAATTCTTTACCAAAAATTTTGAGATTTTAATATGTTAAACTAGACCTCACAAGCTTTCCAACGACATATCTTATGTCTCAATCGGAGTTGTATAACTGCGGTTATGATTTTCGCAAAGTGACTGCTGCCAACTGAATTTCCAGCAACCAAGACGCGACTTTAAACTAATACTGAGATCAAACCACTTATCCAATGGCTACGAAATTTTACAGGGTTATAGCCTTATGTGTTAGCTACACATAGGTCCAAACGGCACTCGATTTGGAGATTTTTCAAGAAGAGAAGGGTAAAGGCAATGGAGGAAGGCACAAGGTCAGCAAGAAGGTCCTCACTCAGCCACTATTCCCGCATGCAAAGTTGGTCCTAGGGTTTTGTGCCCATACTATGTGTATTTATAGCCCAAAACCACTTAAACGCGCAGTATTAACCTTATTAGCAACGCAAAAGATCTTGATCCCAAACTTTGGAATCTAGACCTACGCATTTTTATAAGATTTTTCATATTTTTATTTTATTTTTCGAAGCACCTTTCCGGTACGCGCTTTTCCATAGCCAGTATCAGTTCTGGCATCAGATTACATTATTTTGACTTGAAACTTGTTTTACAAGTCCTCCATAATATTCTAGTAATTATCATGCATTCGTTATATTTTTCCGGGATACTTTTCCGGTACGCATTTATACCGGGTAGCAGAACCGGTATCTGCGCTTTTCTTCCGAAAAGTGACTTTCAGCATTTTTACTCACTGAGTATAATTATTTAAGCCCAATAATAATTATTAAGGTCAATTATGGAATCATTTCCTAATTATCATAATTAATTCACTAATTACCTTAATTAGCGGTGCGGGTTCTTACAGGGGCCAAGCACGTCACTGTGTATCAGGTCCAGAATCCCCTCAGCTCTTCCTCCTATGGAATCAAAAGATACCCGATTTTGCTTCCCTTGCATGAAATGCTCGCAAAATCCAAACCCCATAGAGCAGCTCGGAATTCCATCCACTAGCTTCTTTGATGTAAGAGTATCCAGACCTTTTCCTCCAATATGCCCCAGCCTCCTATGCCATAACATAGCAGTGTCCTCCTCCGCCTGTTCTGAAACATAGCTTTCACCACTGAATACTATGCTACCCAGCAGTTTCCACAATTTACCATGACACTCTCCTCTTGCAATAACCAAAGCTCCTCGAGTCAGCTTGCAAGAATACTTGTCACTGCTAAAATTAATACCAGCATCTGCCATACTACCAACGGAGATCAGATTTCTGGTAAGCCCCGAAATATGCATCACACCCGACAGATTCCTGACTGTTCCGTCACTCATCTTCAGCTTTACCTTTCCACGCCCTACAATAGCATGAGTCGTGTCATCTCCCATTCTAACTGTACCGCCAGAATATGATTCATAGGTGCAGAACCACTCCCTATGAGGTGTCATATGAAACGATGCTCCAGTGTCAATAATCCAGTCATTACAGTCACTATGACTGTCAAACGCCATGTACAGGTCCCCTGTACTATCATCATCCTTCTTTGTACCCGAAGCAGGAGGTTGTGAATCATCCCGCTTCTCAGGACCTACGCTTTTACTTCTGCAATTCCTTTTCAGATGTCCAACCTGTTTGCACCTCTAGCACCTCATTTCAGATTTATTATATTTATCACGGGACTTTGACCGTCCCCTCGATCTTCCTCTGTTACCAGACTTTGATTTGTCACCACTCCTCCCTCTAGCAACAAGAGCCTCATTGCTGGTACCTTCAGAACCTACCTTTCTCATCTCCTCAGAAAATAAGGCAGCAACAACCGTCTCAAACGATAGTTTATTAACACCAGTACCGATTAACACAATGATGTGCTCCCAAGAGTTGGGCAGCGAACATAACAAGGTGCAAGCTTTGTCTTCCTCATCCAGATTGATGTCTATAGAAGAAAGTTGCGCACAAATAGTATTAAATTCATTTAAATGAGCAGAGAAAGAATCACCTTCACTCATCCGCAGATTATACAGCCTCCTTCGCAGGAACAGCTTGTTCACGAGTGACTTTCTCTGATATAGACCTCCCAGCTTCATCTAGAGATCCTTCGCGGTCTTCTCAGAAGTTACGTTCACCAGAACGTTATCTGCCAGGCATAACCAGATCAGGCTTCGCACCTTTCGATTGTCTCTGGTCCACGCCTTCAACTCCTTCGACTCGCCTTCACCTGGCGTTTCATCCCCGACAGGTTTCGTTGGTACCGATGGCTTATCATCTTCGATCACGTACCACACGTCCCTGTCAACGAGCGGAGCCTCCATCTTCAGTTTCCATAACTCGAACCCTTTTCCTCTGAACTTTTCAACCTCGATTCGTGATTGGCCAGTCGACATCCTCTCCAGATCAATTTCGCAGTTTTCTCTATGCAAAGAAAAAATCCCAAATCACGAAACCCTAATCTGTCACAGGAACCCTGGTCGCAGAACCAAGACTCTTGATACCAAATGTTGGAAATCGACCACACACAAATCGAAAATGAAAAGAAAAAGAGAGAGAGAATAGACACAGCGATTTACCCTGGTTCACCCAATTTAGGCTACGTCCAGCTTGTCTGTACTATATTCACCTCACTGCCACTCGTTACAAGTCACTCGGTTTACAAGGCAAATATAAATAGGATTAGAAAACCATAACAACATCTATTCATGGGCTCAAGCCCAAACTGCTAAGAAAATTGCAATAAATCAGAGGCCCGCAACAGTGCCTAGCCTCTACGGGCCTGGGGGCATTGCCTTTCGGACCCCCGCCCACTCACCTGGGAGCGGGACCCCAGTTGCCTTTATGCTAACCCCGACAACTAGGCCCATTATCAATATGCGAAGCATGAGCCATACCCAACACATATTCATTATAATTTTATTTCTCGTTTTAAAAGATATATAGCATCACGATGGTAAAACTTTTGATATTATTTCATTTAATTTTTATTTCTTCTTTACTTTATAATTTTCGTTTTTACTTTCTTGTATTTACTCTTTCATTAAAAACACATGCGTTTTTTGTGTTCTAATTACTTTAAGCGATGCTTGATAATAATATACCTTGAGAATGGAAATATTTATTATGGTCCAGGACCATCCAATAATTTGGTGCTCCCTCTCACAATATCAATTTTTTCTTTCTTCTTTTATCCTGTTATTTTTTTCTTTTTCATTTTTACCCTTCGATTTACATTAAAGGACTACCAAAAGAATGGTGATTCCGAACTACAATAAATAATCTCCTCGAGAAGACATTAGTGACAATTTGTAAGTCACGACTCACGAGTCATCTATATAACCTGTTGAGTAATGTGAAAAGCATTGAATATCTAATAATCTTTACATCTTACCTGCTCAATTAATTGGGTATGTAATGCTAAAGATTGGTGTCGTCGCTGCGCTCTTTGTGCGTGCTGAATATCTCTTCATCCGTTTCATAATAGTTGAAATATCACACCTTATTTTAGCTCCAATTTGACCACATGTTGCTTTTGTTTGTAATCCAACTTCCGAACTCATGCATTGTACATGAAATGATACTTTCGTTTTCTTGTTTTTGTTAAATGCAAGTAATTAAATTTATTCATCTGCGTGTGAAGTCCTTTTTAAAAGAAAATTGACATGGAATTCAATTTGAAATATTTAAATATCAGATTTTTTTGTTATGATGAACAACATAAATTAAATAGCATTTTAATAAAACATTTTGGCTTTTTTTTCTCTCAACTACTTCTTTTAAAATAATTAAAATATATTTTTAGTATTTTTAAAACATATTAAACATAAAATAAAACACATGTCACATTCTATCTCATTTTAATACCCTATCTTAATAACTCATCCATTAACAAAGGCATAAAAATATTTTAAAAAGCTTTATTTATTTGCTTCACCTGTGCAGTCAGCAAAGTTTATTCCACACATAAAACTACTAATCAACAGTGAACAATTGTCATCACTGTTGTGGAACAGGACCGTACGATCCAAAATCCGTGGAATCGGTCAATAGATCAGTTTGGGTCAAATTGGACTTAATTAAACCTAGCCAAACCCAGATAAAATTGGCTAAATTAAGTCAAAACTGATGACCCGGGTCGGGTCATATATTTTTATAAAAATTTAAAATTAAAATAAATAAAAAATAAAAAAACCAAAATTATTTTATCTTATTTGAAAAAATGTAGAACTCATTTTATAATTTTTTATAATTTTTTTGCTAGTATATTTTTCTACAATGGTTTTAAATTTTAGTTTCCTTTACCGAAGCAATTTGCGGAATAATAAATTAAGAGAATGTGACATATGTCATTTTAAAGTAGATAAAATTGAAAAACATAAGTTCAATGTCATTGAAAGTTATGCTTACGGGGATTCTTAGTTGCAATTTAAATTGACATAGTTAATATTTATTTTCATTTATTTATACTTTATGAACTTGTAAAAATGTAATTGAATAATTTTTGAGTTTATTTAGTAAATTTTATTTATCTCATTTTAAATATAGAGAATAAAATTAAATTTATATATTCATATTTATATATATTTTATATATTCATATTTATATATATTTTTATATATTCAGATCAACCGATCTGACCAATAATTCAGTAGCCCGATCGAATCGATGCTCGGTTGTATTTACTATTTGATAACACTAATTGTGATGACAATTTTTTATTTTAAGAAATTGTCGTTGTTGTGACAATTTTCGTATTAAAACTTAAGGAGCCATTTGGTACGCGGTGTTATTTAGGATTTCCGAAAAACTAAATTTTTCTAAATTTTAAATTTTCAGATATTATTATAAACTAAATATAAAAATTATATTTTTGAAAATCGAGATTTTTGGATAAAAAAATTTTCTTCCGTACAAAAAAATAAAATAAGAAAGGCTATTGAAAAGGGCCCCGCAGAAACATCACGTGAAAACAACATGAACTCCGACATGCATGTACATAGTCAACACGAAGGTAATGCACATGTGGGCCCTCACCTGTGGACACACAACCCCCGCTTCTTATTAGCCATCATCACTACAAATAGGGTTGGCAAAACGGGCCAACCCGGCTCGACCCGGCCCAACCCGCATTCAGCCCGAAAAAAAATGAGTCGGGTGGGGTTGGCTCGAAAAAAAAATGAGCCAGAAAATCCAACCCGGCTCGACCCGAGCCGGGTTAGGGTTGGCTCGCGGGTTGGCTCGATAATCAACTCGCGGGTTGACTCGTAAAAAAGCTCGCGGGTTGGCTCAAAAAAAGCTCGCGAGTTAGCTCGAAATGATGCCAGTGGGTTGGCTCGCGGGTTGGTTAGCTCAAAATATTGGCTCGCGGGTTGGCTCAAAAAATTTAATTTTTGTGGTTTGTTCTGCTGTATAAAATTATCAACAGTGCCAAAACTATTGATTGCCTAATGGATAATGTTCTCACCACCAACTTGTTCAATGCACTCCTTAAATTTGATCATTCTTGATTTTGAGCCTTTTATATATTTAACACACTCTCTAATTCGAGACAAGGCATCATTTGCAACTTTTACTCCATCTTGAACAATAAAATTCAATATGTGTGCAGAACAACGCACATGAAAAAATTTCCCATCATATAACAACAATTTTTGCATATTCAATTGGCTTTTCAAACCACCAACCATAGAGTCATTTGCAGATGCATTATCCAAAATAATGGTAAAAATCTTCTTCTGTATGCCCAATTCCTTTAACAAACCAAGTATTTTATGAGTCAATTCAAATTCAGTATGAGGAGGAGGTTTTTTTTCATTATTCAGCTTTCAATTGACATCAATGAAATAGGCACTTAAACAAACATAACCCTTAAACAAAAAAAAAAGAGTAACCCGCGAACTGGCTCGTTCAACCCGCGAGCTGGCTCGTTCGAGCTCGGGTTGGCTCGGGTCGGGCTAAATCGAGCTGACAGCTCATTTTTACCAACCCAACCCGGCTCGTTTTGTGCGGGTTACGAGCCAACCCGACGGGTTGGCTCATTTTTACCACCCCTAACTACAAACTCGCGAAACCGTTTTCGCCGTCGGTGCCGCCCCCTCTAGTTTCAAAATAAAAAACAGCTAAAAAATGTTTGTTGTACTGTTAAAAAATAAAAAAAAAAATATTACGATTACCAAATAATGACACCCTTCAAACCCACGCTCCCTATCATGAGCCTGTAAAAAGCCAATCCCTTATAACTTTTTCTTTGCTTTTCAAATTGAAAATACTGTACCCTCTAGTGGAAGTGGGACCTACACCGCAACCATTTGCTTATTTTTTTAAGAGAAAAATTATTATTATGTTATATGAGATAAATTTTTTCTGCTATCTACCCTTTAATAATTGTTTCATTTTTTTTTTTTCAGATGAAGTCCCTTCTTTTAATTATTACCATTTATTTTATCTACAAGCCAAACACTATTTTCCATTATAAAAAATGGGTTTTGTATTTCTCATTCAACATGAGAATTGAATTCTGATGTTGTAGAGACAAAAAGCATTTGGGAACCGTGTATTAGAAAAAATTATGTATAGAACCCACGTTGGCACGAAAATCGAAGGATGTGTAGGAAAATTCAAATTCTCATGTTAAATAAGAATTATAAAACCCATAAAAATTGTTCCTCTATTGACATTTTCTTTTAGATTTTAGGTTTCACCAATCCAAATGAGTTAGAATTCTGAAAATAAATATAAGAGTTTATTTTTTCTAAAGTTACCTTAGATAATTTTATCTAATATTCATCGAAACGACATCGTTTTGGGGCGAAAATCATGTTATTTTTGTAATTTTAATTTATTTCAGGGTTATAATAGTCTTTATCATTCTAATTTTTTAACCCAAAACGACGTCGTTTCGATGAATATTATATAAAGTTATCTAAAGTAACATTAGATAAAGTTTATCTCTATGACTTGAGATAACTTATTTTTTTTAATATGAGATTAATAAAACCTTTCTTTAAATTATTACAATTTATTTTATCCGCAATCTAAACACTATTTTCCATTATAAAAAATTGTTCATCTAGTGACATTTTCTTTTAGATTTTAGGTTTCACCTGTCCAAATGAGCCAAATGAATTAGAATTCTGAAAATAATATAAAGCTGAAATCGAATTAATAGGAATCATTCGGTTTACGATAATGATTAATATTTAGAAAAAAGGGAATTGCTTCACTTGTATTGCATGTAAGAATTATCTTCTACACTCGTGTTTTTTAAAATGGATCCCACAATTTTTTTTTCTTTTTCACCTATTTATTATTTGAGTAGGAGATAATATTTCTCTTATCCAACATAAGAAAAAAATATTTCCCTTAAAAAAAAACAACGGATCCATTTATTACTAGAAAAATTTATCACTCTTACACCCAATTTCATCACCATTAATTTCTGCTAATTTAATAGTTATAATTTAATGAAAATTAATAATATTTATGAGTCATATTTATTAATTAATTATTAATTCTCAAAAATTTATAACCGTTAAATTGATAAAAATCAATATTTAGTTGCAAAAATAATAAAGTTTTTCGGTGACAAGTTTATTTATCCCAAAAAAAATACTAATTTCCATTGTTTAAAAAAACAAAAATGAAATCATGTACCAACTAAAAAATAAATAAACTTTGTACCTAAAAATAAATATAAAAAAAATAAAAAAACTAGAAACAAATCAGCTATAGTTAAGGTAAGGTAAGGTAATGATAGAAAGAGCACTTCGCATGTCTGCTATGCACCAAAAGCACAACAATGCCGGCGACATGTCTGCCAGATCTCCGCCAACCACTCATCTTTGAAAAAACAATAAAAATAAATAAATAAATAAAACACGTTTAAGTAATGTTCTGTTTGGTTAATCGGAAAATCTATTGTGTTCTTCATTCCTTTTACTTCTAATCAGAGTATCAGACAAAAAAACAGTAAAGACAGAAACAGCAAGGAACAAATAAAATGAACTGAAAAGTTTCGATTAATATGAAAATGCCATTATACATAAAAAGTTAACAGCAACTGCGAGAACAATAGTCAGAAACTATTGAAAAAAATAAATAAAAACAAAAACAATGGCTTGTTATTTTTTTTTTTTGTTAAATATAATCAATTTACATTAATCACGCTGGTTATGGTTATAATCATCACCACCAGTAGCAACAAACCCATTCATCATGTCAGATACTATCATCATCTTTCGCCGGCGATTCTTTAAAACGCGGTCGCCCGATCAATCATCCTCCGGTGAAGCAGGGGCATTAAGGTCAAGATCTAACAAACTCTGATGTGGGACCCGCTCGCAGTTCAAGACGGACGAGGAATCCGAGTCGCTCTGTGCTCCGCCGCTAACTGCCACCGGGAGAATCTCAGCACGAGCAAACGCGTCGAAGAACAACATCGGTCGAGCCACCGGGAACATCAGCGCGCCGGCGACGGCGAATGACGGAGGAGGAGAAGAGGATTCAAGGGTGCTGCTCTGGCTTGGACTGCGCGTGGAGTTGTTCATAATGAACTCGGATGGGTTGGGGAAATTGGTCTTCGCCCTCGCGCCTCGGAACTCACGCGCCGCCGCGTCGTACGCACGCGCCGCTTCCTCTGCGGTGTCATATGTGCCTAGCCAGACGCGGGCCTTCTTGCCTGGGTCGCGGATCTCGGCGGCGTAACGGCCCCATGGTCTCTTCCTGACGCCTCTGAATCGGATCTCTGTGGCGAGGTGGGTCGGGTTGTGTCCGGCGAGAATAGCGGTGGCACTGCCCATCGGAGCCATTGTTTTGAGTTTTCGATTCACAGACAAGAACAAGCTGAGAGAATATTATTCTAAGATGGAGACAATGTTTGAGGAACGAAATGAAGTTTGAGGGGGCGCTTTTATAGCTCAAGATGGAGAGAGAGTGAGCGTGCGTGTAAAACCCACGCTCCTTTTCTTTTTTCTTTGTTACACAATGTGAGCACTTGCGAGAATATTTATTTCTCCGACTCAACAAAACAGTCCTTTATTAGTCTAAACTCTTATCACTTCTTTTCATTTTGGATTTACAAATTAAATTATTGTTTTCTTAACGCATGACAAAATGTTCATATCACATATCTTATTTTTATCTCTTTAAATAATTTCCCGTCATTATTATAACTTAATTCTATCATGACATTCATATTCATTAAGATGATGACTCATCACTCAGTTCAGTCATCACTAATTTCAGAATCTCTTGTGTATTTCCATATACAAGCAAAAATCACCATTCAAAAACATAAATTGACATCTTTAGGGGGTATTTGGTAGGGTGTAAAAAAAAAAAAATTCCCTGGAAAGTGGGATACCAAAACAAAGTTGGCTATGTTTGGTATGAGGAAGAATTAAAATTTTGGTTGAAAATTTTTGGGTCTGTTTGATTGTGTTCTGATTTTTTTTTTTTAAAACTGTTTTGAAAAATAGTTATGGAAAATATTGTTTTTTATGTTTTTTTTTTTCTTTTTGAAAGTTAAAAACTAAAACAGAAAATAAAAATAACTCAGACATGTTCTTTAAATTTGATTCTAAAAATAAAAAAATAATTATAATTTTCAAAATATTTTTTACAAAATAAATCTTAACAAATAAATTTTTTAATTTTTTCATTCTAAAAAACTAAAAAACTATTTTCGAAAAAAAAAAGAAAGAGAGGCTTTATTCCTATCAACTTGTTTTCCATGTAGAAACTGGATGGGAGATACCCATTGAGAACATGGTAACAAAAACATCCTATGATGGGGCAAAAAGACCAAAACACCCTTATGAGTCCAAGTTTATCAGATTCAGTCCTAGTTACTGTCTCCTGTCATATCCAATGTGTATATCTTTATTTGTGTACTGTAAATCTTAATACAGTGTCATTGCTTCATGTTTGCAACCTCTCAATTTTTGTTAATAACGAATCTTTGTTAATATTGTTCTGTCTATAAGACAGAGATGTCCAGCCCGATAGACTGGTGTGTTACTCTTGGATCTAGTGCCCTCTCTAAGGTATCTATGGAGAAGATACCCTTGAGTTGAGCGGATCACTGTGCACAGAATATTATAACGGCGCTAGCCAAAGGGGTGTGTGCACAGTGACAGCATAATAGTAAGAGAGAAAGTGTGTTTACCTTTAGGGTTTACCTGGTATTTATAGGGGTTACCTGTGGGTAGTGCAGATGAGCCTTAGGTGTTTCTGACTCAGATCTCGGCCTATCTGCTGAGCTGTCACCGTGTTGTCGGATAAGTATCCTCGATGGATATCTGTCTTGAGTCAATGCTGACTCAGATATTGGGTTGTCCTTTGTTGGGCTTGCTTCTTAATAGGCCCATTATACGAGTCCATAACAGTTGCCCCCCAGCCCGGTAGTTTGGTTGTCCAGGCTGCCGGGGTGAATTGTCTTGCCTTTTGCTTCAGATTTTTGAAGAGCTTTTGAGTTTTTGTAAACTTTTTGCATATAAACTTTTTGCATATATTTTCCTTACATCTCAAGCTTTTAAACCGGGGTCCTCATTGCCCCCTATCTTGGCGGGTTGATCATAGACCATGGGAAATATTTCACGTATTCTCATACCGAGTTTGGGATGAGCTTGAGTGGTTGGGATCCAACTGGCGAGTTGCCCCCAAGCATCATTCCATACGCATATGTCCCGAGCTTGTAGCTTCCTTCTGAAAACGGGAATGATTTTCCCTTGTCAACTATGTGGACGGGTTATGCATGAACCCGGCAAGATATTGCACATGTTTAACCGGGGAACCTACGAGCTTGAGTTGTTGGGATCCAACTGGCGAGTTGCCCCCAAGTCACATCCATGTAACCCGGCTAAAAGTTGCCCCCCCAGCCCGGTAGTTTGGATGTCCAGGCTGCCGGGATGAAATAGCAGTAATCTCTGCATTTGAATTTTGCATATTTTATTCAAATTAGCAGTCAAGTTTTTGCTTTAACTTGGCCTTTTTATTGAAGCAATTTTCTTTGGGTTGGAACTATTCTTTGGCCGACTTAATTGAGTCAGCGATTGCAGATATTATCTGTCATTCATTCAGCCGGTTTTAGCGAACCGAGTATTGAATATGTCGTTTCCGTATTTCTCCCCCAATCTTTTTTGGCTGAGGTGGTGTTTGCCTCCTTTCAACATCGACCTCGGCTTCTCCTTTCGAAGCTTTCATTTTGAGCCCAACTTCTTGCGCGGTTGCGCGGTGACTTTATTGATTCAGATTTAGCTTTTTAGTGTTAACTGAACAAAATGACCTAGCCAAGGTCTTTCATGCGGATTCCGCTTTTTGCTTTTAACCCAATAAGGTCACTTGATCAAGGTCGTACCAATCTGCCCCTTATTTTTCAAGTCCTTCCGTTTTTCTATGCGTCGGCTAGGAGCCATACTCCTGCAATGTGCTTTTTATTTTTAACTCATTTTCTATCCAATTTCTTGCATGTTGCTAGTCGTAGTTTTCCAATATCTTGGCGTTATAATGTTCAACTCGGCTTTTTGCCAGAGTGTCATTTCTTGACTTTTGGTTATTTTGACTTTCCCATGCATTCTGGGCCTTGAATTTTTGGAACGAGGAATGGTACTTCATTGCCCCTTATCTTGGTGGGTTGAGCATGAACCGAGCAAGATATTACGTACATTCCATATAACCGGGTGATGAATGAGCCTGAGTCGTTCGGATCGAACTGGCAAGTTGCCCCCAAGCACATCATCTTTGTAACTCGGCTTAACATCATTGTGTCCAGGTGTCTATTTCTTGGATCCTGGATGTGAGTTTGTAGTTCTCCTTACCAAATTCTTGTCAGTAATCGTAGACTGGGGTGTGATTCTATTTTTTTTTTTTTTAGGACCACATCTCTCCAAATCTGTCTTCACTTATCCTGGATTGGGGTGTGGTCCTTTTTTCAGGACCACGTCTCTCCAAATCCAGTAGTCGGGGTGTCCGGGGTGCATATCTGATAAGTATAGTTGGGTTGCTGTGCATTTCTATTGATCGCATTTTATGAATATTTTATTCTCAGCGCGTAGGAATCGGCCATGTTCATGTTCCGAACCTGGATTAGCCTTTGTTCTGTGATGTATGGCTTTAACTATCTTGTCATGTTGAATTCTTACTTCAGACATCCTCCTTTCCTGTCCTACCCAGTAGTTTGGGTGTCCGAAGCGAAGTCCGTTGAACTATAATTTTGTCAAACTTCCGTGACTAAAGACTCTATTGGAAGTAGGAAAGTTTTTCCCTTTGACCTTTTTGCCGAAGTTTTATTGATTCATTGATCCATGTTCTGCATCCATGGATTCCTGTCGACCCATGTTTTGGATTTTTTCTTATTTCGTTCTTTCTTTGGTGCCGGGTTCATGAGCCGGGTACTGTGTATGCTATTTCAACATTCCTCTTTCAAACTTTTTGGCCGAGGTACGTAGCTCGGACTAGTTGAATAGTCTTTTGGACTGTCTTACCGAGATCTTGAAGTGTAAGGATTGTTGCTTTTCTTTTTTAATCTTGGTTGCATTCCTGCACTTGCCCCCCAGTCCGGCAGTCGGGAAATCTGAGTTGTCGGGCTGTATTACTTTAATCCAAACTGTGTATGTCGGAATACCGACTTTGCCTTTGAAATTTCTTTTTTCTGATTTGGGGATCTTTGAGCCCCTTTTAACTGATATTGTCGGGCTTTGCTCCTGATTTTTTGCATCTTTCGTTTGCAGTTTTGAATTTCTCCTTGGTATACTTAGCCCAGTTTTATATACTGTAGCTTTATTTATCTGAGTTCGGCTTTGCCAGAATCTCGTTGTGATATCGTCTTCTGTTTCAACCTGGTTGTGCCTACCGTGTCTTTTACTGATTTTGACTTGATCAGAATCATTCCCCTTTTTGAGTCCTGCGTGCATTGTCGTGGCGTTCAGATGGAACAGGGTGAGACTCCTACTGAAATCGGGACCGGGATGCCTCTTGTCTAGTTTTTACGTTTTTCATCCATTTTATGTCTTTGGATGATTTTGCCTTTGTACTCGCATCTTGAGTTTTATGCCTCCTTGATAACTTAGATATATTTTCTATGTATTTGAGGTTCATCAGATTCCAGAGTTGCCTGAAGTATTCGTTAAATACTTCTAAGGACTTAGCATTCCCTTGATTTTGATAAACAAGCTTGTTTTCTTGTTATCTAGGTTTGTAACTTAGGCAATTTTCTAAGAATATCAAACCTTACTCAAGTTGTTCGTCATCTGAGACGAGTTATTTTTACAACTCGAATAAATTCTTGTTTTTGCAACTCGTGCATTTTACGAGTTCCAGTATATTGACCTGGCCGAGGTCAAAGCATTATGCGGATTCCGCTTTTTGTCACTCTTTGTGACGCATGTTTATTTTAACTTAACGTTTTGTTAAGTCAGCATTGATGAAGGTGATCATTGTCGCCTTCAATCATGACCTGGGTTTCGTAACCCGGTACTTATCCAAGGTAAAGGCAGTATTGTCACATGTCCCAGTTGGGTCTTTCGACCTTAGTACGGAACATTTTCGACTTGATCAGAGTCAGCGTGACAAATTGCGCTTGTATCTCAGATTTATGTTGATGCATCAAAATCACAAGGATCCATATTTACGAAGGTATTTACTTGTTCATTCAATTGACTTTAACCCGGATTCGTACACCGTGGTTTCATAATATTTAACTCGGCTTGTTGCCTAAGTTTTAATTTCAAAAGGCGTCATGATGACTTAATTAGTTTCAGTTCAATCTGCCCTGTTGAATCTTCATTCAGTTTGGATTACGGAAGCGTCCTTCCGCTCTCCCTGAATCAGGCTTGATGTCGCATGTATGCAGTATTCTTATAGGACTCTTATTGGCAAGGCTAGAACTCGCAATCTTGCCCGTAGGCAAGAGGGTTCAAATTCCTCAACGTTATTGGCCGGGCTAGAATTCACGCCCTTGCTCATTTTGGCAAGGGGGTTCAAATACCTCAGTCTCATAATATTTAACTCGGCTTCTTGCCAGAGTTTCATTTACCCCGGATTTTTATCCTGGGTTTTTTATCGCGGATTGGGGTGTGATCCTTTTTCTAGGATCCCATCTCTCCAAACTCGTCATCATTTTTTTTGCGGATTGGGGTGTGATCCTTTTTCTAGGATCCCATCTCTCCAAACTCGTCATCATTTTTTTGCGGATTGAGGTGTGATCCTTTTTCTAGGATCCCATCTCTCCAAACCCGTCTTCATTCTTTATAATAAACCATTTATATTCTGGTGGGCCTTTTCATTTTGGCTCTTTCTTCACAATCTACAAAAGTGAAATGCCAACATTTTGATTTTAAGTTTAGGTCGGCAGTATTGGCCTTTAATCTCGTGCCCGGCTTCTGTTGCATCCGCTCTTCTTTCAACTTGGCTTCTTTTTCCCAAGTCTTGTATTCATCTAGGTGGATTTTCTTCCTTATTTAAGTGGAGCGGGATCTCTTTCCTTTTTTAGAGGGGGATCTCCACCCACCTGTTTGATTATTCTTTGCAAAAATACAACATAATAAAGTATGAAGAAGGAAATTAGCAATAATATTTATTTGATCAGCAATCAACAATTATCCAAAAATAATTGCAATCAGCAATTAATAGTAATTGACCAGCAATTGCAATCAGCAATTAATAATAATTGACTAGCATCAATCAGCAATAGTTATTAGTTGACTATGATTCATTTTATCAGATTTGATTTGGCATCCATCACGAAGTCTCCATAATGTTCCCAATTTTTTCTTGGTCTTCATTTATACTCTATATTGGAACGTGGCCTCATGGTTAAGTTGTATGCTCCTTTTTCATGATAATATTTAAAATATCTGCAACCTGTTTTTGACGACATATGATACTAAACATATGCATAATAATTTTGACCAGCTTTCAAAATTATACAGCTTGCATAAGAATGCTTATGGAAATCCCACAGCATATATAAGAATTTGGTCAAGTAAGAAGTCATGATCATAATTTCTGCTATATAAAGGAAAGGAAAAGAAAGCTTCCTTAATATTTTGTAACCCATCTTGCTTGCACTTAGAGGACGGTTCTGCAGGTAGTAACATAAACCAGCTTAGGTCTTTTTAATTTGGGACCCATTGGCATGGTTCCAGCATGTGGATTCTTACGCCTACTGAAATCTTAGTACCCCGATTTTGATCGTGATGCCGAAAAACGCCGGAGGCCGAGATGCCTATTGATATCGGCGTTGAATATCAATCCTAATTCGTATTTATTCTGCATATCAATTAGCCATCTTTTGCTTGGAGGATTGTTAGTGGTTACAAACAATAATATTATCTCCGTGAGTAGATTATGAAGATATATAATGTTATATATCGATAATAAATAAATTAAAAGTAAAGCAGGATAAATTATCTATTTATCTAACTTGTCCTTCCAAAGTCAGTGTTCCACGAGAAGTTTATGTTTTCCTGGTCCCATCTCATTGTCTCCAATAAGTATCCTTTTTTGGTCTTTCAAGAATCAGTGCAGAAGCTTGGTGCACGATAGGTAAGACGCACATCATATTTTTGGGTATTTTTCCCAAATATAAATGCATTCAATGATTAGCTCGAATTTTTCAGCATTCAATGAAAAATAAATCAATCGATAATTTGATAATAATATATTGGAATTAATTATTGCAATGAGCAATTATATAGTATAATTAGCAATTAATGAGAATGCATCATCATAATTATCAGAAGTTACAAACCTTTTCACCAGATGCCGAGATTGGAACATTAGGGATACACTCGGCTAAATCGGGTTCAGAGGTTTGGTCAAGTAGACTTTCATTCTCTCCCTTCTAAGTGATTACTCATAATACTGTAGAAGATTGAATTTTAAGAAATCTCATAATTTTCAAACCGTGGAGCGGTGAGAGTTGCTGCTACGTCAGCTGTAGTCAAGAGGCTTGTCATGTTGCCGACATCGGCCTTCATGGTGTGTCGGATAAGCAAATCCCGATTGCATCGGCTGCATACATCTTGCCGGTAATCTACCAACTCATTTGTCTCCAGATTGGAAAGTGATTTTGAGTTAATAAATTTTGCTTTAAGTTGGCCTCCTACATGATAACACAGCAGTACGTGCATTCATAATACTCCATATAGAAATATTTGAAGGTTGACTTTGCAACATAACGGACCCCACACCATTGCTTTCCAATAGCTGTGATTTCCAAACGGGACCGTAGGCTATCAATTCAAAAGCATAATTTAAAATTGAAATGGAATGGAATGACTTATCCTTTTATTTGACATGCAAATCCGAGTAAGTCTATTTGCTTCAAAGGCATGTGCCAAGCAGTGCAATAATCGAGAATCGATCTGCAAAATTTCCCTTTGGCCAGAATATTCATCAGCCATCATACATTAGGGGTTGTAAAGATGCGCCTGCCGAGGTTGTGTTTGTAATATTAACAGTCTCAACCCCTGCTAGAACATCTCAACATGTCAAAAACTGTATTGTCATGCTCGACAAGTTAGTAATAATATGAGCATCATTCAAAGTATAAGCATGCAACATTTTATGGCAAAAGCAAATGTTATTGTAAGTAATATTTCACCACATTAACAGGTTGCAAGAAGATATGAAGATATTGAACATGTTCAGTTTGCTTAACTTTCCACTTGGCATCTGATCTTCATGCATGCTCCTTATAGCAAGACTTATAGCAAGACCAACCAAACTGAAGCCACATAAAAA